>VDFB02272609.1:98424-179354 GCA_007258455.2 Sequoia sempervirens
CCATAAACAACTTTTGCATAACACCCTCTATGGTTATTCTAGCCTCAGACCAATCCATATTGATTTTTCCCCCAACGTCTTTGCAAAATTTGCATCCCAACAATATCCCATAGAAGGTTGGGACATTAGCTACTAACATTGCAATTTTTATCTTCTTGTTTGGAAATGCAACAAATGTAAATTGTGCATCTTTAATTTTCCCTATGAGGGGAACTTTTTTTTTTCCACTGAAAATCAATAGCAAAATTTTTTGGCTAAGTTTAAACCCAAATTAGTAGCCACTTTCACTAAAATCACATTATCGGAAGCACCAAAATCAATGACATAGTTGCTTAGCTTATAACCATTTACCAACAAAGAGATATAAAATGGATCCATATTTCTAAGGATGGATGAGGGAGTTGGAACCAAGTTACTTTGTGGAGGCCTAGGCTTGTGAACAACTGGTATGTTTTGGGAAGAACCTTGGCTAGGGTGATTTCCCTTGTCTTTAACAAACTTACCAAGTCTATCAAACTGGTCAGGATTAGCCTTAAGATATTCAACTTTTGACATCTAGATTTTTGTCTTCTTTGCATGGTCTATTATGTCAAATGCTTGATAGGAATTCATCAAAGGAGACAATATATTTTCATTTGAAGGTTTAGGAATTGGAATATTGGTGTTAGGAATTGGAGTATTGGTCTTAGGCATAGAAGAAGATGCAAGAGGATGGGAGTTACTTTCTTACTTCCTGATGTATCTTTTGGTTGAACTGGAAAAGGATTCCCTCTCTTGGAAATAATGACTGTTGAATGTGAGTTGTCCTTTGCTTTCATTGCATCAACTTGTTGATAATCAAGTTGATTTTTTTGTGAATGGGTGAAAACCACATATGCTTTAACAAAAGTTTCCTCTTCTTGCTCAACTCCTTCATATTGCAAGAAACTAATGTTACTAGCCATCCATCTTCTTCCTCCTCCTAGAAGACATTTGCATTATCTTCTGGGGGATATTCTAGCTACAAAAAATCTTCTTTCTTAGCTTCATGATATCCCACTATTGCATTTTTGGGTGGTTCCACAAGAGCAAGTCTTCCTTGTGGTGCAAGAATTCTATTATGGTGCAGAGGCACCATGTAGGTTCATTTTGCTAATGGGGTCTTTTGATTGTTTTTGGTGTCTAGAGTCTTTTGTATGGAAAATAAGGTCATAATATACCATTGGTTATGTAATTTGATTCATAGTAGGGTCACTTGGCTAAAGTTGATGTTGTGTTCAAAAGTTGTCAAAAAGTGCAATATTGTAAAAATGCAAAAATGCAACATTGTGGAAGGCCGACAATCAAGTTTGAAGTTAAAAATTTGTTTTTTTTGGTTGAGGTTAGTTTGTTGAGTTAATTTTTTGTTCAAATTTTTTAAAAAATTCTTGAAAACTCGAGGTAAGGGTCTGTTGTTCAATTTTTTGAAGAAATCAATCAAAAGCTCTCAGCTTTCTATGTGTTTGACTAGTAAATTGTTGCTCTCTAGGTCTGTATGGTTCTGTATAGAGGCTTAATGCTCTAAAATCTATTGAAATTAGTAGAAACATGTTTTAACTCCATTTTGGTGGTGATTTTATAGAATTTTAGTGTGATTGAAGGTTATTATAAGTATTGTTCTGCAGATGGCAATAAATACAGAGTCTAAGGGTTTGATAGGCTAAAAATGAGGAATTAATCCATTCCACAAGTGAATCTTGTAAATACTTTGTGGAATGGAATGAATAGGTTTAGGATGTTGTGTAATGTGGACTTTGAGAGTAGGGGATGAAATTTGTGGTTTTTGTGTGATGCCCTAGGGTGAAATGCGCAAGTTTTGAATCAAAATTGATGGCTAAAGAGGGTAGGTAGATGAAATAGCATTGGAAATGTGTGGGAATGAGTTTTTAAAGCATGTGTGGACTATTTTTGATGAATCTAAGAATTTTTTTTGGTGAGAGAAGGCCTGTAGTCTAGAGTTTCGGTAAATCCTCCTCAAACAAGCCAAAATGAGGGTTTTGTGTCTTGGTGGGTTTTTGGTTGTTACATTTGATGAAAGTTATGGATTTGGACATTTTTTATCCTAGTTGTGGTCTTTCAATTGAGTTTTTGGGTTGGCGAGGTGTTTGGGTGATAGATGCTTTGGAAAACAAGGCTAATTGAGCCCCTAAACAACGTGCTAGTCAAATTTTAGAGGTGATGTTCCAAAACAAGCATATGGGATTTTGAGATATGTTGAAGTTGAGGAAAATGGGTATTTGGAATGCCAATTGAGAAGTGGTTTTGAGATTTTATTTGGAAGATATGGTCAAGAAACCACTGTTGCAAACCTACAAGGAATATAGAGTGATTGTGTGAGAAATCAATGTGTTAGGGTTTTTGGTGATTGAAGGGTAGTTGAAATTAGTTTGGATTGTGATTAGTGGTTGATTTCCTCCCTTCTCTACATCATATTATGATTCCTTCTAACATTGTCGAGATAATATGATGAATTTGGAAAAGTTCTCCTTGGATCATCCTTGTATGGAGTATTGGATGAAATTTGAGAAATTTTCTTCTTCAAAGCTAGCACTTCATTTGCTAACTTCTACACCATAAGGTCTTTAATGTTTGTGAAAGATTGGTCCAAAGATGTCTATCCTTTGTTCCTACTTGTTTCCTTCCTTATCCTTCCAGCAAGGATTAAATCATCCTCCATTTTAATAGCCAAACTTTGAGCATCTTCAAGAGTGGTTGGAACCACTCTTCACAAAAGAAAACCTAATTTTAGTAACTATGTAGTGATAAAGAAACATTTCAAATTATGATTTTTTGGTTGAGCATCAGCTAGAATCCTTGTTCTCAACTTGTTGAACTTCACCACAAACTCATGCATGGGTTCATGGGGTTCTTTCCTCATTGTTTTAAGTTGATCCACAAAGGTGTGAGCATCTTCAATGGGCTTGAATATTTCCTCGAACTTGGTTTGAAGAGTATCCCAATTTTTGATAGTTCTAGCAGCAAGATTGTAGAACCAATCAGCTACTACTCCTTGTAAAGTTTCAATGAACAACCTTACAAATACATCCTCATGTTCCATGCCAAGAACCCTACATATAATATAAAATGCAAAAATATGCTCATCTAGGTGTTGCTTTCCATCTCCATAGAAGTTGTGGATGTTCTTGTGTGAGGTTTGAGGAAGTTCATGTAAAGGTGCAGCCAATCTCAAAGGACCAGAAGTATTACCCCAAGGACCGTGAGGTGGTTGAGCTACCATTCTACCTTGATTGAATGGAGGGATAATATACCTTTGAACCAATGAAATAGAAAGAGCTCTCAAAATACTAGAAGCTTCACTTGGAATAGGTGATCTTACACTTTGAGGAGGAAAATTACTTTTACGTTGTAGAGGAGATCTCATCCTTGGAGGAAGAATATCAAAGTTATGTTTCCTCAATAGTTAAAATGTAGGAAAATTTTGACCTTGTGCCCTCTGACCATGTGTGTAACTTCTTTCTGCCAAAATGTAGTCTTTAAAATGAAAATAAAAATAGCAATAAAAAGATAACTATAAGCATAATAATAAATTAATATACTTGAACTGAAAGCATGAGGCTTGGTTGAGTATTTGTACTCCCCAGTACATTCACCACAAAATTGTTGGGTGAGTATTTTGTAATCACTTGATTAATTACAAAATGGTGATTTCACCACAGATATGATGATATTTTAATCTATCCTCTTAGAAAGGGGAGGATCCCTTCTTACTGCTCTCTAAACCAACTAGTAATTAACCTACATTATGTACACTAAATTTATCCTTTAGGTGTTACAATCATCCTTTTCTCTTTTTTTAGAAAATATGTTTTTCTTCATACAAAAATATTATTATGATAATTAATACACATCAAAGTATTATTTTAGAGTAGTAATAACCAATATCCAACTTGATTAAATGTAAGAGTAGTCAAAATGATACCAGTGAGTTTCGTAGCTTCAAAACCCATAAAAGCTCAAAGACTTGTGTTGTTTCCAATCATGATTATTAATTATAAAATGTGAAGCACATTGCAACTCAAATATTTTAACATACACCGCCAATAGATCAACAAAACATTGAAAATTTCCCATAGCCTAAAGTCTCCAAATTGTTATTAAAGTTCACACACTAGAACATAAACTCCAAATATAATAGTGTATCACAAATTCTATCAACATTAGATTTGAATTCCCTTTCAAATATGAAATATAACGACACTTAGTCAACCAATTTCAAGAAAATGTAGGAAGAAGGATGTAATAAAAATATTACATATAACCAATAAGATCCAAACAAAGGTTGGATGCAAAATTTTCCTCTTTTGTTGATTGAGTTTTGATATGCACATTAAACACAAAGTCTCAATATGTTTCTCAAGTGGGTAGCACTTTTCTTCAAAAGATGAAAGGTTCTTAATAAAGAGAAAATCCCTCATATATAGAGGAGAGTTGAGGGGTAAATAGGAAAAGCTTAACTAACTTGACTTATTCAACAATAGAGTCTGATTTGATTTAGGAATTCTTTGTATTTACATGTAATTATATATGTATAAAAGACATGTAAAATGTCATCAAATAATTACACAAAGAAAAAATACTGAAAATAAACTAAGTGTGACAAAGGCACATCTATAATTCTTCACCGTCTTTCTCCAAAAATTCTTCATATTTCTTCATGGCTGCTTGGACTTCTTAATCATTAGGACTTGAGGCATACCTAGAGATGGAAAGAACTCATGTGACTAAGTCCTTGATGGTTTTGCAAGTATTTTGATGCCTTTCTAGAACTAATTTTAGATTATCCAAAGTTAGTTGAATATCCATCAACTTGTCAATTGAAGCTACTGAGAAACCCTCGCCTTCAAATTCCTACTACATTATTGATGTAAATTCTTGGGTAATTGTATTGATGGGAAGAGATTTTTTCAATGCATTTCTTTCTCGGTGATAGATCTGACATTTTTGGAACAACAAGAAATCAAACAAAACTACATAGGAATCTGGATACAAAAGATTAGAAAGGCATGTAAGAGTAGTTGCAAAAATTTCATATTTTCTAGTGTTAGAGAAAAAATAGGGTTTTAGGAACTAGTGGGAAAAAAATGAGCTTTTGCATGTGTTTTGGTGATTCAAATGTAATGGTGTAGGAAAATTGAGCTCTAACAAGTAATTTGATGGCTCAAATACAAAGGCAGAATAATTCTGAGCTTTTGCATGGAGTATTAAACTTCAAAAGCAATGGCTCAGAAATTTTGAGATACTACATGTTGGATGTAAAGGTGGAGAAATTTTGAGCTATTATATGGGACATTTCACTTTAGATATAGAGGCACAAAAAAATTGAGATACTACATGAGAGAAGGAAAGTCAAATGCACAAGCAAAGACAAATTGAGCTATTGCATGTGACTTAGTAACTTGGACATGTAATGGCGCTGAATTTTTGAGCTACTACAAGTGAATTATGGTTGGGATGCAAAGGTGGAGAAAAACTCCACCCCTGCATGGGATATGATAGTTTGGATGCAGAGGTAGGAAAATTTTGAGCCATTGCATCAAGGCTACATGTTGGATGTAAGGGAAGATTTTTTTCCCCCCTACATGGGGTAGAACAACTTTATGCATTGTAGTGTAGTAAAATGCATACCTTTGCATTTTCACACTTGTTTGGACCTACCTTGCTTTATTTATGCTTCTTTATGGCTTAATTGGTCCTATTTTGTGTCCATAAGCCCTATGAATTACATCTTTTTCTAGTTAATCCTGACATTCTCCAATGCATAACTAATAATTTAATGACACCATCTGTGTGTGCCTAATTTTTGGGTTGGGACTAAGACACCACATAGGGTGTGGGTGATCCCAAAAACCTAGTTCACAATTTCTAGGAGATTCAGTTTTTTTCTAAAATCACATATTTTTAGGAAATATAATGATTTAAGATTTAAGAATTTTCATTTAAAGCATTCCAATTGAAGAGGGTTTGATCAAAGTACCTTAGACCAAATCCCCTTGGATAGAACCCCACTAGTTTTAAATCATAACTATAACGGAGTCTCCTTTACATGTTGCCAAAAAGTGTATACTTTGCTTGATATGGGAACAATTGATAACAAATTGGACTTAATGAGGCCTTGATTTGGTGTTGTGAGGTGTTTTCCACATCCACACTAGGTCTTGGACCCTTGCAAATTGAATAAAATGCATTGATTAATGTCTTGCAAGAGTGTTGTAAGATGTAAAATATCTTCACATGTTTCTAGGACCATAATGTTATAATTCACCTAAATAACCTTACCAAGACCTATTTCGAAGTGTTGTAAAGTCTTGTAACAAAATTTCACACTTTCCTAGGCTTGTCATCAATATTTACACCTTTCTTATGCTTTCAATGGCCCCTTTATGCACTTACAGGCCCTAATTAAGTGGCATGTTGAATAAGAACGCGATAAACAACATTTAATACGTCTTAACCTCCAACATCCACTCAAAATTTCCTAAGTGGACTAAGTCACCACCTTGGGCGACTTAGTCCCATGTAGCACAAAAATCAAAATTAACTCAAATTTCTTTTGGGTTTTTATTCTTTAAGACCTAAGGTCAGCCTGTGATGAGGTATCATCGGGTTACTAAGGCACAAGTGTGTATAAATATGTTTTTTTCTCCTCATTTTGCATCTCCTAACAATCTCCTAACTCATCTTAATTCATAACTCATCATCATTCATGTTCTCAACTCAAGCAAGCTAAGGTTTTATCATTGCAAGTCATCAAGATAACTTCCTAAGACATTCCAGGGTAGTTTCTTCATGTTTTGTTGCAGAAATTCAAGATCAAACATCATGGAAAGGTATTAACTCGATTGTTTCATGCTTGATTACATTGTTTCATGCTTCATTACATTCTTTCTTCATTTGATTTAATTAACAATCAACATTTCTCTCTCTTGTCTTGTGTGTTTGCAAATTTAGGTACTTTGAGGGTTTGAAAATCATTGAAGATTAGGTTGAAGGCTCACTGAAGACATCTCCTTATTGACCAAGCTAAAATATCAACAAAAATTCACTTTTAGACCTAAAAAATTAGAATTTTAGAAGCAAACACCTGTCGGAAACCAAAGTACAGACCTAGGATATCCGTTTCCACTTCTGAATTTTTAGAGATTTAGAAGTGGACTAAGTCACTAGATTGGGTGACTTAGTCCCACTAGACCTATTTTTTAGTGATTTTTATAGATCTAGGCACCAATTTAGTAGAAACGGGTTTCTAGGCATTTTTTCTAGATCTAAGACTAAGTCGCCCAGACTATCCTAAGCATCTTGGTCAACATTCCAGAATTTTTTAGGATTCTAGAATCTTCCAACATCAAACTTTTGATTCCAGGTGCATCTCTTTCATTCTGTTATGTCATTTCAACATTTAGTTACATTCTTAGGCATTTTTGCATATCACATTGTGTTTTCCAGCACTTCATAATTCTTAGGTTTTGCATCATAATATCATTCCATTTTCAGATTATTGCATTTGTACATCTTAATTATACATAATTGCATCCCTCTTTACATTAATCTTTGAATGTATACAACAGATTTTTAACCCTGTTCCTTCCCTTTTAGGTGAAAGATCCTAAAGGGCAAGTCTCCAATAGGGTTACCAAAATCTTTGTTTACACTATCAAAATGCTAATAAAAAACCACTTTTTATTTACCTTTTTGGGGATCAAATGAATTCATTTAAATTTATTTTTGGTAAGTATGTAGTCCTTATTATAAGCTTCCCAAAAAGTATAATTTTAAATAAATTTAAGTTTATTATTATATTTATTTTTTATTTGTTGTGAATGTAGGTTTTTAACCGAAAATCAAGATCTTTGTTCTGCGCACGTGGAAAAATTGAAGATTATAAGAAAAAAATGAAAAATATGAGTGCACCAGATCTTGAAGTCCTTGATCCAACAAAAAAAATATTGAATTTTGATATATACAAAAAAAAGTTGTGTTATACAGTCTGCCTATGTCTGAATTGTAATTGGTTTGACTTCAAAACTTGATTAAGGAAAAAATATTCAATAAAACACTATGAAACCAATTGGAAGCACTAGATATTATAGTTACAAATCTAAATTTTTAAAAAATAGTATTTTATCCTTCATGGAAAAAAATTTATGTGTTATACGGTAGCGTCACTCCTAAAAAATGGTGTTTACTGAAAAAAACTAGTTTTCGAAGGAGATGGAAAAAGAAGTGCAATCTGATTCCAAAAATTTTGAAAAAATATATTTAGAGTCTATAGAAAAAATTTCACAAATCACTAGTTTACATCATGTTTAAATTCCTCATAGTTTAGTCGCTATAGGTGCCTGAAAGTGAAGATTTAGTTAGAAAAAATCAGTTCAATGTCCAGTTTGGCCAAAAATTGTAAACCAATATTGTGGGATCACCCACGTCTTAGTCCTCCTTGAGTCATTTTTGAGATTTAATTTCAAATTCTAATGGGATTTAGCCTCCTTTATTTAATGAACTCATATGTTGGCTTGGTGTGATATAATTTTGGGATATTAAGCATAAATAAGTATAAATACAAGGTTCCTTCTCTCATTTTTCATCCTAAGCAATCTAAGAAATAAATTTTTTTGTGAGAGCATTCAAGAGAAAATCCATCAATCATTTGAATCCATCATCAAGATCATCATATCAAATATTTTTCTTTCATCATGTGTGTTGTTGTGCCAACATTTGTGATGTAGGGTTTTGATTCAAGCAAGCAATTCAAGATCATTCCTTTGGTTGAAGATCCATGTCCATTGCAGCCATTGCACACAATTTTGCAGACTTTATAAGGGTTTGGTGAGTTGTAACATTGCATGTTGTTCATTCATCATTCCTCTATTTCATTTCAAGGTTTAATTACCAACAAGAGGTTTGACCAAGGCAAACCCCCATTCACTAACAAACAAGTTTTTCCCATCTTGCATATTTGTGATTGTAGATCTAGGTTGAAGTCTTGAAGATCACTTCGAGTGAAAAGTTGTAAAAGTTGCAAAGTTGCATTAAAAAGTTTCCATCTTCACAAAAACTCACCTACAGGATAAATTCAGAAGTTTCAAAACCTGATATTGGAAAGGAAGCAAGTGCAAACCTTGGAGCTCAAGATCACATTTACATTTTTCAGAAATTCAAAATGGGACTAATACACCACCTTGTGTGTCTTAGTCCTCCCAGGCCTATTTTTAGAGATTCCTTCAAATCTGGTTACGACATCTGAAGACCCCATATTTTCCCTAAAAAAATAGCAACATGACTAATATGCCATCTTAGGCATATTAGTCCTCCACAACATTTTTTGGTAGCTTCTTTACATTTCTAGAATCCTCATAGCATCTCTAGACTTCCAAGGTACACACATACTATCTTGTTGTTGCATAATTTCATTATTTGCATCTCTCATTTAGCTTACATTTCTAATTCTAGGTCATTTTTCATATCACATTGTGTTTTCCAACATTTTCTTTTCCAAGCATTTTCTTGGTGGTGAACCCCTTTAAAGCTAAGAAATCCTTCTCCTAGGTCCTCCTCATTGTGAATTGACTCACCTTGTGAGGTTGTTAGTCAATCCAATTGGGACTCCTAGGACATTATTGAGTGATTAGTGGAGAAAGAGTGATATTCCACATAGCCATTTTTCCACCCTAATCATTCTGGTGAACCCAAATTTTAAGAATTCATTTCTAATTTGGAATCCATTAAATTTCTTAGATCTAGGTTGCATTCATTCTTGCATTTCATCTTGCATTAGTGAAAGTGCATCTAGGGTTTCTTGTATTAGTGAAATTGCATTTAGGGTTTCTTATATTTGCATTAGTGAAAGTGCATATAGGTTGCATCTTTACTTTATTGCATCATTTCATTTCATTCAAAAATTGAAAAGTGCATTGTTCTTCATCTTTATTGCATTTATAAAAATTCTTATTGCATTCAAAAGAGAAAAAAAATTGCATTACATATTGCATTCAATTGCTTGTTCCTAGTTATTTTTGCTTGCACTAATTTACACATTTTTCTATTTCTGAACATCAGTATCTTGCATAGGCAATCTATAAACATTGTTGATATTCCAAAATTCACTTTGTTTTCTAAAAAACACCTCTACTAGGACTAAAATGCCCTTCCTAGCATCTTAGTCCCCCTCAGGATTTTTGCCTCAAAAGTCTCTCTCTGTTGTTTGTTGTTTGTTTTAGTCCTTGGAACTTCAGAATCTCGCCAGGAGGACCAAGACACCCTTCCTAGTGTCTTAGTCCCTATTGACTTTGATTCTCTAGTTTTCAAGATCTGAAATTGCTTTTCTATGTTTTTGTGGGCTTCCCTCAATTTTTTGTTTCAGTTTCCTGAATTGTTGTTATTCCAATTTCTTTCATTTCAAGTGTAATTGCAAGCATAGGATATTGTTTTCATTGAACTTTTTGTGGTTTATCCCTCATATGAGCTGTAGTAATTGGTGTCCTACTACTAATACCGTGGTTAGATGAAGTGTGAGACTCATGGCATCCTATAATAAGACACTCGTTGTGGATCTTGGGTTATCAAGCTCTCTCACTTCTGGTGTTGGCACTAGCTCACTAGGTATGGACCATATGTTTGACACCTCTTTTTCTATGCCTACCTTACCTACAAGTTTTGTGTCGAATGTCCAAGAAATGGTTGATCATATTCCTCAAGGAAAAATAATGAAAATGCATGAAGACTTAGCTCATTTACAAGATAGCATGAGTATTGAAAACATTTCAAACACTATTATGCCTACCATAGATAACCTTCACCACATGATGTAAAGTGATAAGGGACTAGAAGTTGTGTGCAACATAGCTCAAATCTTTGAAAAACATCTTCCTTCCACCACTAATGGTGCGCAAGCTTCAAAAAACATGCAAAACCAAGGAGGAAGTCAAACTCCTCCCTCTTCAACCATAACCTCAATTCCCACCTATACCAATCCTCAAATGACCACAACAATGCTACCAACTATTAGCATCCTTCCTACCTTGACTATTTCCACTAGTGCTCCTTATACCTATGTGGTATCCAACCTTATATCTCCTCCCGTAAGCAATACATTCATTCATCCTTCCAACACATACATACCACCACCATTTTCATCTCCATCACACATTACAAACAATGATACTATCATTAACCATCTCTTACAAAGTCTTTCATCCATTCAATGCCAAATTTCCACCATAAATCAAAATCAAAATGGTCCACCTTCATCCTATGTCAAGAGCAACCCACTATCCTTGGAGATATTAAGAACTCTGGTGCCACAAGGCATAGAGATCCATAGATTTGAGAAATATGGAGGAAAGGGAGATCTTTCTAATCATGTTAATGCCTTTACCGCTTTGTGTAGTGACTTTATCCTTGAAGATACACTTTTAGCTAAACTTTTTCCCTGATCCTTGAAAGAAATTGCCTTGGATTGGTTTTCTGCATTACCAAATAATTCAATTCATTAATTAAATGAACTTGCTGAGGCCTTTATTAACCATTTCCAAGTGCACATGGTCCCTAAAATGACATTATCTGATTTGATGAGATGCAAGAAAAATGAGGGTGAAAATTTCATTGACTTTATTTCACGTTACCAATCGCTTTATTCCCAAACCAGTGTGAAGATTCCTAATTCCCACCTTTAAAATATGTTCGTAGAAAACTTACAAAGCAAGATAAGGGATAAGCTCACCATGATGAAATTCCCCTCCTTCATGCATTTATGCACTGCCCTTCAATGATATCAAAATTTTGTAATCAATAGTGAACATAAACCCACCTCCACCCATCTTGAAAAGTCTGAAGCTTCAAACCAAAACACTTACCAACCTTTTAGAAGACAAAATAAAAGTTTCCTTCAACTAAATTCCACCTGTCAACCTACCCAACCTGTTTATACCCAAGTAGCCACTATAAAGAAGAGTAATCCTTATATTATTGGGGATCCACAAAGGAAATTTGCACCCTTACCTGACACACTTCACAACATTATGACCCAACTCTTAAACAAAAATATGCTTACCTTACCTCTCATCTGACCTCTTGACCCTAGCAAGAAATTACCTCTTAGCTTTAGACATAATTCCTATTGTGCTTATCACCAATAAAAGGGACATGATATGAAACATTGCAAGCATCTTAAACATATTGTGCAAGACCTCATTGATTCTAATCATATCCAAATTGGAGGTGTAAATGACAAAGGTAAAAAGTTTCTTGGCACCTCCCAACCAAAACCTACAAATCTTTACCAATCCCATGCCCAACCGTGATATTTCATTTGTTAAGGCTAGTGAAACTAAGCCCAATGTGATGAATGTTGACACGGATGATGAGAATATGAGAAATCATGAAAAAAAATCCTATGGATGATGATGAACAAAGTCCTATGGATACTAATGAACAAAGTCCTATTGATACAATGATAGGAGTGGTTGACATCAAGCCTCGTAAGCAACAAACCATTGGCATTACTTTCTCTTCAGAAGAAACAATTAGACATGCACCTGATGGTCCTCTTTACATAGCCAACAGAATCAATAACAAGCCCACTCCTAGGATTTTAATTGATCCAATATGTGGAGAGAATATGATCATAGAAGAACTCTTATATGTGCATGAACTTACTCAAGATAGATATGATAAACCAAAAGCAAGGCTTAAAATGCATGATGGTTTTTCTCATGCTATAATGGGCTTCATCGCACTCCCTTTACAAGTAGGACCAAAGAAATCCAATGTATCATTCTCTATCATATCTAATTCATACCAATTTCATGTGAAGTTAGGCTCCAAATGGCTTCACTCCATGAATATGGTCCCATCTATTGTTCATAAGTGCTTAAAGTTTCTAGTCAGAAATGAAATATTCATAGTGAACCATAGTGGCTTTAGATCCCCATCTTCTCATGGAAATTTCTCCTTAGATTATTTTTGGCCTGAACCTATGGAACCTATAAGACCCCATGAAGACTTCCTTTTCCTATCCTACCAAAAATAAAAATAAAAATGGATAGTCAAGCTATCCCTTGAAAACTTTTCTCCACCCATGATCGAACCTCCACCCATGCTTAACTTCCACCACCTAAAGAAAACAATGCTGAGCCTAAATTCCCTCTAACTAACCAAGACCTATCCATGAAAACTCCCTTACCTACTTCCTACAAGAGACCTAAAGAAAACCAAACAATTCCTAATTTTCCTCCTAAGCAAATTTATAAAGCCAAAGAGAAAGTGGTTGAACAACCTTCTATGGTTTCTTTCGTTCTTCCCTCACATGAAGAAAAGGAACCTATGGTTGAAAAACTTTCTCCTACACAAGTGCAACTTGAAAACTATAATAAAAGAAACCACAATGCTAGAGAGTGTAGACTTAGGCATCGTGCTATTTCTTGAAAGTTGAATGAAGAGAACAATATTGAAAATCAAAATCTAAACTTGATAGAAGCAATAAATGATGACCCTACTCTTTTACCAAAACAAACAGAAGTTATGTCTCCACCACAACAAGGACCAACATCCTCTATGGATATTATTATTCATCCTCTTGTTTGGTTAACTTGGATGACAATGAGGAAACAACTAAAATTGATGAGGAAGTGCATAATGAGTTGATTTTTTTATTTTCCTCTTCTATGAGCTTAAATGACAACCATGGTGATCCTCCTAAACCTAACGATTCACCATGTGCTGAACTTGGCGATTCTCCTAGTACTACACTTGATGTTATCCCTCTATCTAGTGATTTGCATTATGCATATACTAAACAAGACTAGTATGTGGATGACCTGCTAGATGGTTGACTCGCATGCGCTTTACAAGTCTTTTATCTTTTCTTTTAATTTTTATTTTATTTTCACTTTCTTTTCACTTTTGCTTGCATGTACGTAATGTGATCCCCCATGATGTTTTGTTTGATGTTTCTCTCTCTATGTGCATTCCTCTATTTATTCCTTCATTATCCTATATGTTGTATACTTTTTCCTTTTCCTTGATCTTTTATCTTTTCATTTTTGTCTTGTGTTTTCCTTTTTGGGATGACGCAAGGCATCGAGACATTCATGTCTCCTTCATGTTGACCCAAAATCTTTTTCATTATCGTTTCTTTTCCTTTCATTTTCCTTTCTATTTGTCTTGTGTTTTCCTTTAGGGGATGACACAAGGCGTCAAGACACCCTATGTCTCTTCCATGCTGACCCTGTTACCCATAAATTTTCCTTGAGTCTCTATTCAAGATGTTACCTTCTTGTTTTTCCTAAGTCATGAACTAAACTTAGTTCCCAGTGGTCTTTTGTCATTCATTTCAAACTCGGGTGGTGTTTTGTGAAGTTTTTTGAACCTCCTACTTTACCGCCTAGCTTACTTTTCCTTTCTCTAGCAAGTTTTTTCTTGTCACATTCCAACTCTCTCTTTTGTTTCCCAAAGTACAATGTACAAAAAGGATTAAGTCATGAGTCAAAAGTTGCAGACTTCATTCGCAAGTTATGCCTCGGGCAGAATTTTCTGTCATTTCGAACCTGGGTGGGGTTTTCCTAAGTTATGTGAACCATCCATTTTGCCACCTATGAAGAATTATGTCAACTAAACTAAATTATTGTCAATCTAGTTACTTGATTGTGATGTTATATAAAAGAAATCCAACATTTTCCAAGCACAACATAAACAAAAACTAGCAATGTGAAAACATAGATAATACCAAAAAGAGATATTTTATTTATATAAAAAACATTTTTACATTATGCTGGAATAGCTATAATTGCTTGGCTCGAGTACAAAAAATGGGTTGGAAAACACAAAAAAGATAAATAGAGGATGTTTCAAGTGAACAAAGTAAACATTAGGACATGGATGCCCTCGATAACAATCTACAAGTGTTCAATTTGAGCAAGTGAAAGCAAGTTCTCATGTGACTAGAGGAACTGGATGAAAACCCCATGTCATTTCTTACCACCCCATTGCATAGTAAAGCCACAACCTCCTCCAAAGTATCATCCTAGATGGCATCAACTACCAGCCTAGTCTATGGATAGTAGCTGAGTCCATTTATCGCCACCCTAATGAGGTGATAGAACTCGGGCTTCACCAAACGCTCCATGCTCTCATGCCCCAGTCTCGGCAGCTAGAGGTCCTAACAACAGTGTAAATAAACTACTCCAGCATGGTAGTATTATGTACATGAGCTTGGCTCAGAAACACCTCACCCAGGATGCTTCAAAGCACCTCTTCTTCCACTTCACTTTGCACCGTGAACGCCTCTTTCAATTGATCAAAGATATACCTAAATAGAGGATTGCACTCAATCTCCTCCAAAACAATATAGTCATTCATAGAACTTCCATCGCTTTGGGAGCTCACCATATTAGATGCAATTGATGTTGGGAAAGAGATAATACTACTTGAATTTATAGAATTTTGGTTAGACATGGGTGCATTCATTTGAGATTGATAAGATGTGAATTTAATTCACATTTATGATGAGCTTGTGTCGATTAAGTTGCAATTCTTCATCGAACTGCTCCAATGTACTACTACTTGGTTTCCTTATACGTTGCATTAAAGATCTATGAAATGATTGGTCCTTTGGTGGTTACTATTTGGGTGATGATCGTTTTCCTCTCTCAATATCTACTCTTGGAAAAATTTCCAATTGTCTTATCAATTTCCCGATAAATGTTCAAGATACAAGAAGTCACTAATCTAGTAACATCTTTAGTGTCTGTTCAAATGGATTTAGACATTATAAAATTAGAAGAAGAACATAGAGAGGGGACTTTTGAATCTTCCCAAATGCATCTAGGGGTGTTTTCGAGGAGGAATATTATTAATTATAATATACAATAGCTTATAATTTATGTGTTATAATTGAAAGATTTGAAGTATGCAAACCTGTGTGTTATGTGTATAGTTAGTTGTGTTTTCTTTGAAGAATAGGCTATTTATCCCTCATTTATTGCAGTCTAATCTATTCACTTTAGTTTGATCTAATAGTCATTATATTCAATCTTTGAATTGATCATAAATGGATATGTTTCTGCCTCCGCGCTAGTTTCATATTTATGAGCTAGCGTCAGTCACTTTTTCTACTTTCTGGTTAAAAGCACATATGGTTTCTTTAGGATAGATTAATTCCTTGAAGATCTTGTGAGGAAGCTATACCTCGATAAAATTTAAAGAAAATCCACAAATGCAATTGTGTGCTTTTTAGAGCTATTAGCGGATTCATATCAATGCTAATATGGGTCTAGAGTCATTGATTAATTTAATTATTGAGTTCTATTTCATTCGCTAACGGATTTTTGGCAACTTCGCTGAGGATAAATTAGTCAAAAGTCTGACAATCATCCTTACATAATGTAGCAAGATGGTACTTCCACATAATGATGTTTTCCCTATTTTGTAGCCAGATTTAGATTGGGTTGGAGTTGAGCAAGAGGATATCATATCACAATTAAATACGTTCGTGTGGAGATACAGAAGAAGCGCGACAAATTACATGTGATTGAACTTTATCTTGGAAGAAGAAGAAGAATGGGCCTAGTGACCACCTGTACTCATGATTGAACCACCCCCAAGACTGATATTTGAATATTACGATGACCCACCTCATTGTCATAATCACCAGCCTAATCCACCTCCATGGCGGCCAAGGGACCCACCTATACATCAACCTCAGAATCCACCTCCTGCCCGCCCACCACAGTAACCTCTTCTTCCTAACTTTACTCCTGGTGAGTTGGTGACTCTTTTTTCTTTTATGGCTTCAAATATCTGGTGCAACCAAGTTGGCCCCCTTGATTTACTACAATATCATGATTTACCAAAAGGATCTCATAGAAGATTTTCTAAATTCTAAGGTCAAAATGATCAAGATCTCGAGGAGCATATTCTAGCTATGATGACTATGAGTACAATCTTAGGGATCCAAGATGAGGGCATGTTTATAAGAATTTTTATTGAAAGCTTGATCGAGAAAGTTGTTGAATGGTTCAAAGGACTTGAAAAGGGAAGCGTTACCGGTTGACATGTCCTTAAGACAAAATTTCTCCTACGCTACGGAATTCCAACCAATGTTGTAGCTACCCTATGTCACCTTTTCTAGATTGTGAAAAACAGAGCTGAGACAATGAGGGATTTTGTCTACTATTTCAACTAGTCTCCAAAAGATTCCTACCCTATAAAATCCTAGTGCAAAGATTCAATACCACATATTCATTTATGCCCTTGAACCGGATATACAATTTCATTTGAAAAGAGAGAAAATTCAAGGAATTGAGCAAGCTCAATAAGAGGCAGTGAAGGCCGAAGATGATTTCATTGCAGATGGAAAATGGAAAGTAAATTCAAGTATGAAATTCAAGAAAAATTGTAAAACCTTTCCTAAGATTCCAATTAAATGCAGCCCTACTATGGAGAATATGAATCTAACGATCCTTGGTAATCAGCCTAATGAAAAACATAATCATCCCTATGTTGATTTATCTTTGAACTCATGCACTTATGCTAAAGCTAAAAGTGATTATAGCTCATCTAGTGATGATGAAGATGAAGAGCTACCTGTAAAGCCATCATTGACCCTAACCTTCCCTTCTGATAAACTATCTCCTTTCCTTTTCAAAGAGCTAGAGAATAAGGGTTTATGTTTAAGTTTGGAAGAAGATGACCTTGGGAAGGATAGTTTTTAAAAGAAAAAATGGAAGTCAATTCATTATAATCCCCTCTTTGATTGTAATGAATTTGGAATATATGATAATCCTCTTTTTATAAATTTAGAAGATCAATTAATAATAAAAGAAGAAGATTGTTCACTTAGAGCTGCAGTTGATCGTGAGCAAAGACTAAAAGAGGAAAGTTCCAATCTCCCAATTGAAAGAGGAAGTCAAGGTCAACTCCCAAAGGTAATTGAATCTTTAGATATCATCATTCCTTGCTCACAAGTTGTTTACAAAGGGTTCAAGTGTGCTAGAGAGAGTCTTGAAGGCAAGGTAACTTTATTAGAATTAGCTTGTAGATTGGATGAAATTGAAAGAGGAATTGTGATTGGTGGATCAACAGTGGAATTTAATAAGCCTAATGATGTAGAAACTACAAATGGGGGTCCTGAGTCTTTAGATAATGTGATTTCTTCTGTACATGGTAACCACGAACTTCACTTGCCTCATAATGTGTATGTAGGGTGTCCAATTATAGGACTCTTTTCATCTTGTTCAGAATGTTGGGTGCAAAAGGTATAGAAAAATCTTGAATTAGATGTGGTACAAGAAGATTCAAGTGAACATACATAGGGAAGCATTAATGTTAACCATTTGACTAGTGGGACATGTAATCAGGAGTGTCTCTATGAATAGAATACGTTTCTTAAGATGTCCTTACAGAGTGTTGATCTTGTTTATTTGACAACAGTAGTTGCAATTTGGTAGTTGGATGTACATGCATTTTTCAATCACCTAACATTGATCCGTATAGGCAGCTATTTCTCTCAACCTGTCAATGGATTCGTATGATTCTCTCAAGAATCATCTAAGGTAGGGTTGTCCTACCATGTACAGTTGAAATTTTGGTGTGGTGATAGTCTAGGTGCTTCTTTCCTTGTTTTTCCCCGTGTTTGGTTTGTTTTGATTGTCCTCCTCCTTGAATCCATGCCCAATAAAATTAAGACTAGTATACATTCATGATTCTAGGTTCATTGCTTCATCCTTGTAGTCCTTGTCCCCAACTAGAGCCACTGTTACCCATTAATTTTCCTTGAGTCTCTATTTGGGATGTTACCTTCTTTTCTTGCCTAAGTCATGAACTAAACTTGGTTCTCAGTGGTCTTTCATCATTCATTTCAAACTTGGACAGTGTTTTGTGAAGTTTGTCGAACCTCCTACTTTACCGCCTAGCTTACTTTTCTTTTATCTGGCAGTTTTTTTCTTGTCACATTCAAACTCTCTCTTTTCTTTCCCAAAGTACAATGTATGAAAGGATTAAGTCATGAGTCAAAGGTTGCAAACTTCATTCGCAAGTTATGCCTCGGGCAGAATTTTCTGCCATTTCAAACCTGGGAAAGGTTTTCCTAAGTTATGTGAACCATTCATTTTGTTGCCTATGAAGAATTATGTCAACTAAACCAAATTATTGCTAGTCTAGTTACTTGATTGTGATGTTATATAAAAGAAATCCAACACTTTCCAAGCACAACATAAATAGAAACCAGCAATGTGAAAACACAGATAATACCAAAAAGAGATTTTATTTATATAAAAAATATTTTTACATTATGCTGGAATAACTATACTTGCTTGGATCGAGTAGAAAAACTGGGTTGAAAAACACAAAAAGAGGTAAAAAAGGGATGCTTCAAGTGCACAGAGTAAACATCAAGACAAGGATGCCCTTGGTAACAATTTGCAAGCATTTAATTTGAGCAGGTGAAAGCAAGTTCTCATGTGACTAGAGGAACTGGACGAACAACCCCATGTCATTTCATACCACCCTAGTAGGTAGTAAAGCCACAGCCTCCTCCAAATTCTTGTCCTGGATGGCTGACACAATGTAGATGGAATTATCTACCATTCCAGTCTGTGGATAGTAGCTGAATCCATTTATCACCACCCTAATGCGGTGATGGAACTCGGGCTTCACCAAACACTCCATTTCTCTCCTACCCCAGTCTCAGTGGCCAAAGGTCCTGGCAATAGTGTAAATAAATCACTCCAGCATGGTAGTATTATGTACGTGATCTTGGCTCATAAACACCTTGCCTAGGATGCTTCAGAGCACCTCTTCTTCCACTTCACTCGGCACCATGAACACCTATTTTAGTTGATTAGAGATATTCCTAAACAATGGATTGCACTCAATCTCCTCCAGAACAATATAGTCATTCACAGAACTTCCATCGCTTTGCGAGCTCACCATATTGGATGCAATTGATGTTGGGAAAGAGATAACACTACATGAATTTATATATTTTTGGTTAGACATGGGTGCATTCATTCGAGATTGATAAGATGTGAATTTAATTCACATTTATGATCAACTTGTGTCAATTAAGCTACAATTCTTCATCAGATAGTTTGCACATGCTACCACTTGGTTTCCTTATACATTGCATTGAAGATCTATGAAATGATTGGTCCTTTGGTGGCTACTATTTGGGTGATGATCAGTTTCCTCTACTGATATCTATTCCTAGCAAAATTTCCAATTGTCTTATCAATTTCCTGATAAAAATTTGGGATACAAGAAGTCACTAATCTAGTAACATCTTTAGTGTCTATTCAAATGGATTTAGACACATTATAAAATTAGAATAAGAACATAGATAGGGGACTTTTGAATCTTCCCAGATACATCTAGGGGTGTTTTCGAGGAGGAATATTATTAATTATAGTTTGCAATAGCTTATAATCTATGTGTTATAATTGAAAGATTTGAAGTATGCAAACATGTGTGTTATCTGTATGGTTAGTTGTGTTTTCTTTGAAGAACAAGCTATATATCCCTGATTTATTGTAGTTTGATCTAATCACTTTAGTTTAATCTAATAGTCATTATATTCAATCTTTGAATTGATCATAAATGGTTGTGTTTTAGCCTCCACACTAGTTTCATATTTATGAGCTAGCATCAGTCACCTTTTTTTCTTTCTAGTTAAAAGCACATGTGGTTTCTTTAGGATAGATTAATTCCTTGAAGATCTTGTGAGGGATTTGTACCCTGATAAAATTCAGAGAAAAGCCACAAATGCAATTGTGTGTTTTTTAGAGCTGTTAGTGGATTCATATCAGTGCTAATCCGGGTCTAGATTCATTGCTTAATTTAATTATTGAGTTCTATTTCATTCGCTAATAGAGCCAAAAGGCTTTCTTTTTCTATGTTTTCACTCTCTTTGTGTCATCCTTCTAGTTTTATATGTATTTGGGGAATGATGACAGTTTCGAGCTCTCTAATATTATTGTAGCAAAAACGGATACTGACCTCGAATCCATAGATCCGTCATGTGTCCTGGTGGGCAACCCTCTTTTCCTTTTTTATCTTTTGGCTACTTTAAAGTAATTGCTCACAGCATGGTGTTAGCAATTTCCTTAAAGTGGTGGCATACATTGGCATTATTTTGGCATAATTTCACTTGCATTTTTTTTCCTTTTCATGTTCTTTGATGCAATTTTCTTATTTCACGTGATGTGTTTTTCTCTTTGTGGTGGCATTGGGAATAATGTCCTTCAAGAGTGTGATCTATCTTAGCATATTATATTCCCCTTAGTGGTGATACGATGCACTACATCCCTTAAGTCATGAATCTTCTATCCTTTGATTGGTCGTCTCGTGGAAACATTAGGAATTATGTCCCCTAGGAGTAAGACCTCACATGAACTAAGAAAAATCCCCTTGAGAATCCCTCTTTCTTGTTGCATTTTTTTACCTTATTAAAGTCATGGAGGTATGAATTTGATATGGTCCCCTAGGGATCACCTAGTGAACACATAGCTTCACTAGCCTGTGTGAGCATGTGTTTTTGTACCTTATTAAAGTCATGGAGGTATGGCTTTGATATGGTCCCTTGGGGCTCACCTAGTGAACACCTAGCTTCACTAGCATGTGTGAGCATGCATCTTTGTACCTTATTAAAGTCATGGAGGTATGGCTTTGATATGGTCCCCTAGGGCTCACCTAGTGAACACCTAGCTTCACTAGTTTGTGTGAGCATGCATTTTTGTACCTTATTAAAGTCATGGAGGTATGGCTTTGATATGGTCCCCTTGGTGCTCACCTAGTGGAAACCTAGCTTCTCTAGCCCTTGTGGGCGTGCTTTTTTTTTTGTATAGTGGACAACACATTCCACTTGTAAACCTTTTTGGAAAAATAGCCTAGACCTAGTCCACCACATTGGATGACCAATCGAAGCTTGATTCGTTGTAGTTTTTCTTTTCCTCTTTATTTTTCCTTTTTCTTTTCTTTGATGGTTTATGTTTGTGATCTGGTTATGGCTTCATATATCATCCGCAAGCACTTTCCTTTGTGCCTATGTTGGTTTGGCATAGGATCTTGATCCTAGGGGCTTGGCCACCATCTTGATTATTGTCATCCTATCTTACTAGCATTTGTACATTTGAGCCCCTCTTGATTGCATGGTTGGCCACTTTAGTGTGAGTTTGAAGCAAGTTCATCCTCTCACTAAAGTGGGGGCTAAATGTAGTGTAGTAAAATGCATACCTTTGCATTTTCACACTTGTTTGGGACTGCCTTACTTTATTTATGCTTCTTTATGGCTTAATTGGTCCTATTTTGTGTCCAAAATCCCTATGAATTGCATCTTTTTTTGGTTAATCTTGATATTCTCCAATGCATAAATGATAATTTAATGACTCCATCTGTGTGTCCCTAATTTTTGGGTCAGGACTAAAATGCCACCTAGGGCATCTTTGTCCTCCAAAGGTCTCGAGACCCTAATTTTGAGGTATCTTGATTGGGCCCCTTTTTGGTGTTTACGCCCCAAGTTTCATGGCTTGGGACTAAGACACTACCTAGGGAATCTTAGTCCTCCTTGAGTCATTTTTAGGATTTAATTTCAAATTTTGGCAGGATTTAACCTTCTTTATTTAATGAATTCATATGTCTGCTTGGTGTGATGTAATTTTGGGATATTAAGCATAGATAAGTATAAATATAAGGTTCCTTCTCTCATTTTTCATCCTAAGTAATCTATCAAGCAATCTAAGCAATCAAGTCTTTTGCGAGAGCATTCAAGAGTAGGTCTATCAAGCATTTGAAGCCATCATCAAGATTCAAGCATCATATCAAAGAGTTTTTTACATCATGTGTGTTGTTGTGCCAACATTTGTGATGTAGGGTTTTGAGTCAAGCAATCAATTCAAGATCATTCCTTTGGTTGAAGATCCATGTCCATTGCAGCCATTGCACACAATTTTGTAGACTTTATAAGAGTTTGGTGACTTGCAACATTGCATGTTGTTCATTCATCATTCCTTCATTTCATTTCTATTTCATTTCAAGGTTTAATTACAAACAATGGGTTTGACCAAGGAAAACCTCCATTCACTAACAAAAAACAATTTTTTCCCATCTTGCATATTTGTGATTGCGGATCTACGTTGAAGTCTTGAGGATCACTTGGAGTACAAAGTTGTAAAATTTGTAAAGTTGCATAAAAAAGTTGTCATCTTCACAGAAACTCACCTACAGGTTGAATTCAAAAGTTTCAGAACATGAGATCGAAAAGGAAGCAAGTGCATACCTTGGAGCTTAGAATCACATTTAGAGTTTTCAAAAATTTAGAACAGGACTAATACACCACCTTGGGTGTCTTAGTCTTCCCGGGCCTATTTTTTAGAGATTCCTTCAAATCCAGTTCCGACATCCAAAGACCCCGTATTTTCCCCAAAGAATAATAACAGGACTAATACGCCATCTTGGGTGCATCTTAGTTCTCCACAACACTTTTTGGCAACTTCTTTACATTTCCAGAATCCTCACAGCATCTCCAGACTTCCCAAGTACACACATACTATCTTTTTGTTGCATAATTTCATTATTTTCATCTCTCATTTAGCTTACATTTCTAATTCTAGGTCATTTTGTGTATCACATTGTGTTTTCCAACATTTTCTTTTCCAAACATTTGCTTGGTGGTGAACCCTTTAAAGCTAAGAAATCCCCCTCCTAGGTCCTCCTCATTGTGAATTGACTCAACTTGTGAGGTTGTTAGTCAATCCAATTGGAATCCTAGGACATTATTAAGTGATTAGTGGAGAAAGAGTGATATTCCACATATCCATTTCCCCCCCTAATCATGTATAAGTGGAAAATATTCCCGACACTACATGAAAGCTATGCAATGTCTCAAATTTTCTTGACACTACATGTAAGATATGTAGTATCTTAGCATTTTCTCAAAACTACATGTAAGATATGCAATGTCTCAAAATTTTAATAAATTTGCATGAAAGATATCTAGTGTCTCAGAATTTTCTTGACACTGCATGTAAGGTGTGCAGTGTCTCAAAATTTTCCCAACACTGCATGTAAGATATGCAGTGTCTCAAAATTTTCCCAACATTGCATTGAAAGATATGCAATGTCTCAAAATTTTCTCGACACTGCATGAAAGATATACAGTGTCTTAGAATTTTTGTGACACTATATGAAATATGAGAAAGTGCTAAAATATGCAAGGGCATTGAATTTCAACGCTCCTACATATGTAGAAAAATGACTAACTCTAGAAATAGAACCTTTTCAATTTTTAACCTTTTGCAAATTTTTAAAAGGTGAAAAGAGGAAATGCCCAAAATGACTTTTCGAGGCTTTGGACCATGAACAAGGGAAAGTAGGATTTTCCTTATTTTTCATGCTTAGATAATGTGGGCTATGAAATAGACAAGTTTTGTAGAGGTTATCCAATGAATTGAGTGCAGTTGAATTCGAGGATAACAATCCACACATGCAACAAAATAATTGCTTCATAATTTCTCACAGCAAGTCACCATAACTCTTGCAACTTCACCACATCTAGAAATGTCAACATGAACCTTTATGAAGTAGCCATAGAAAAAATAGAAGACTTACAAATAATAGAACATAACATGTATTTCTATTGACACCTCAAAGTATTAAGTTATTCCAAGTTATACCCCCTTCACAATCCCAACTAAAAATCCTTAACAACACCTAGCCATTAATTCTTATTGATCAAAAAATACATATGCATCTCATATAACCAACTGTTGGGATTAAGGTGTCTCATCCTTAGTGAGCCCCTTGATTAATTTATTAATTATTTACCCCTAAGTTGCTGAATTAATTTCTTAAATGTAATAACATTTGTTTCTAAATTGTTAAGTCACTTTGTGGGACCCAGGAGGGAGTAAGCATCCTACATGTAGGGTGTGGAAAGGAAAAATTGTGACACATGTCACGTGGCTTCTCAATTTGTAAAAGGAAATTTTTTATACATCAAAAATGGGTGCCATGTTGACATGTGGCAATGTAGTTTGGAAATAAGTGTTGATGGGGTCCACTTGTGTGCTAGTTTATCTCTTCAAAAAAGAAGGAGAAATGAAAGGTGGAAGTTTTCATCTTGGGGCACATTTGGCCATTGTAAATTGTAAAAATATCTAAGAGGGGAATCCTTATGCCATGTGGCATGTTATTTGACTTTTTGACTAAAGCTTGAAGAGGAAACTTGCTTAATGGAGGTTGAGTTGTCACTCAGAGTAACTAGGAGTTGTGAGTGAGTTATATTTTGGTAGTAAATGTAATTTTATCTATGGGGCACCTTGCATGTGAAGTTTCCTGATATTTGGAGCTGCAAGCTTCACATGTTGTTGCATGTTATTGCATGTTGGTGCATGCACATGCATGTTTCAAAAGTTTCTAATTAGGTCACTTGGGACTCGTGCATGTTGTTGATTTTCAATTTACATGCAGCCAAAGATTGGGAAATTGACACATGGAAAAATCAACAACCATGTATGAGAAGGATATATATTGATTCCTTAGTGAACTTGTTATTGTAATGTAATTTTAATATTTTTATTTCATTATGCTATCAAATTATCTCTAGAATTGTATCACATTGAATCAACACCTACGAGAGCATAGACTTTGAATATTGTATGTAATTTCCATATTACTATAATACAATTGATTTGTGCTTTGGTGTGTGGGTTTTTTCCCGAAAGGGTTTTCCCACATAAAAGTTTGTGTTATGTTTTGAATGCTTTAATTTTGAAAATAATAATTAATTTCATGTGCATTCTTAATTTAACTATAAAAGTATATATTTGAAACAAAGTTTTTCAACCTCTTCTGTGATTGATTTACATTAGGGAAGTTTTTATGCACTTAGCTTTCCTTTTATTTGGTAGATCAGAGCTTGATCACCTTTATTTCCTTGGTGGGTTAAAAGGATTTTTTGTGCTTATCTAGATTCAGTTGGAGTTCTTACAAAGAGATCTTTGTAATCTTACTACACTTTTAAGATGGAAAGCACATCAGGAAGAATAGAGATGGAGAAATTCAATGGTGGAAATTTTGAGTCATGGAAACTTAAAATGGAGGATATGCTCATAGATCGAGATCTATAGATATCTAGTACAAAAACAATAACCTCCAAAGATAATTTGGATTTAATGGATCGGAAAGCCAAGGGTTTGACAAGACTCTATTTGGTTGATTTAATTATCTTAAATGTCAATGAGGAGAAGACAACAAATAGTCTTTGGAAGAAGCTTGGAAAAATTTATCAAGGGAGATCCTTGGTGAATAAGCTTTTTTAAAGATATAATTTTTATTCTCTAAGTATGGAGGAAGGGGGATCAGTTACTGATCTCACTTGAATGCATTCAATATGCTAGTGGCTCAACTAGGTTCTATTGGTGTGAAGATTGAAGACGAAGACTGTTGCATGCTTCTTCTATGTTCCTTTCCAGACTCATGGGACTACTTGGTGATTGGATATTGGAAGCACAATCACCACCTTCAAGATGGAAGATGTGGTTGTTTCATTGTTATCTAAAGAGATGCAGAGGAAGTTTTCTAAGATGGCCAAGGAGGCCTTGTCGATTCATGGTAGATCAAAGGAAAAAGGAAAGAAAAAGGACAAGAATTCTAAGTCCAAGTCTTCGAGGAGATATAAGTCTCCTTGTAAAAATTCCAGGGCTAAATGCTAGAACTATGATAAATCTAGAATTTTTTGAAAGACTACAAAGATTAGAAAAAGAAGAAAAGTGATAAATCTAATTCTAAATCCTTGTATGAAGATGTAGATGCATTTTTTTTAGCCTTGGCAACGTATGCATCAAAATATGTGTGGTTGATTGACTCGGGTGCTTCCTTCCACATGACCTCTCATAGAGGTTGGTTCTCAAAGTATGAAGAGTATGACAGTGGGAAGGTGTAGCTAGGTGATGACTCTCACCTAAAGATTGTTGGTTGTGGAAGAGTCATGATCTGATTCCTTGATGGTAGAGTGAGGGGAGTTGATCATGTTCTACACATCCCTAGTTTGGCACAAAACTTACTCTCAATGATTAAGTTGGGTGATGTGGGAGTGTGGGTTGTTTATCAAGTAAAAATTGCAAGATGACTAGAGGTGCTATGCTACTTGCTAAGAGTGTTTAGATTGGCACTCTGTATAAGATGGATGCATACATACTTCAGTGTAATAGTGCTTCTTTTAAGTCCAAGAAAAGGGCTTTGGATTCTTCTTCCTCACCATTAGATTAAGTAGAGAAGAAGACTGTGGTATCTACATTTGATGGTCATGTTTTTTGGGTACCTAAGGGTTCCAATGCTTTGGAGATGAAGCTCCCAATGGAGAAAATTTTTTGTGGCACCAAAGGCTTGGCCATATTGGTGAAAAGGGTCTTAGAGCCCTAAAAAATAAGAGCCTTGTTGAATGCCTTGATGATTGTAATCTCGAGTTTGATTTTTGTGAATATTTAATATATGGAAAACAACACTATGTTTCATTTTAATCTAGTTCTCATCAATCTTCTACGGTTTTGGATTATGTGCAATCTGATGTGTTTGGTCCAATTAATGTTTTGTCATTGTCTAGATCTATGCATTTTTTCTCATTCATAGATGACTATTCTAGAACATTTATATATTTCCTCATAATTAAATCTAAAGTTTTCAGTAAATTTAAAGAGTTCAATTCTTTGGTTGAAAATATTACTAGTAGAAAAATCAAGTGTTTGAGGATGAATAATGGTGGTGATTTTTATTCCACAGAATTTGGCCAATTTTGTAAGGACTATGGGATTGAGAAACACAATACAACTCCATATACCCCAAAAAAATGGAGTTGCAGAAATAATGAATAGAACGATGATGGAGAGGGATAGGAGTATGTTGAGTGGTGGTATCCTTGAACAAAAGTTTTGGGCTGAATTTGTTGCTACTGCATGTTACCTAATTAATAGGTCTCCTACTTCATCTCTTATAAAAAAAGACACCTATTGAGGCATGGTTTGGAAAGAAGCCCTCAATGAGACATCTTAGAGTCTTTGGTTGTGAGGCATATTCTCATGTTCCTGATGTGAAGAGATCTAAGTTGGAAACCAAGGAAGTGAAGTGTATCTTCATTGGCTATGGTGTTAGTCTGAAAGGGTACAAGCTTTGGGATCTAGTTGCAGAGAATATTCTCTATAGTAGAAGTGTCATATTCTGTGAGCTGAAACCTTCCACAGCTGATCTACAACTAGAGAAGTAAGAGAAGAAGGAGGAGGAAGTTCAAATTCCACCCTCTTGAATAGGATGAGCTGTTTACTCCTGGTGGACCTCATGATGAGGAGAGCTCTAACAACTTTGAAAGCTTTGAAGAAGAGACAAAACCTCAACTTCATCCATTGAGGAGGTCTACATGAGAAAGGTGGCAACCAAATAGATTTAGATATTCTATGTTAGATTCCAATTGCATTTTTGCATTGATTTCTAACACTAATGAGCCTAGGACTGTTAGAGGATATGTTTATGCATGATGTAAATTCCTGGATGGAAACCATGAATGAAGAGATGATGGAATTGAAAAAGAATTCTACATGGGATATGTACCCTTTTTAGAAGGATGAAAAACCGTTGGATGAAAATGGGTGTTCAAGAAGAAAATGGGTCATAATGGTAGTGTTGAGAAGCATAAGTCAAGGTTCATCGTGAAGGGATATTCATAGGTTGAGGGAATTAATTTTTGGGAGATTTTCTCTCCTATTGATAAGCTAACATACATTTGATTCTTATTATCACTTGCAGCAACTCATGACCTTGAAGTTGAGAAAATGGATGTGAAGACAACTTTGCTTCATGGTGATTTGGAGGAGGAAATTTATATGTCATAGCCAGAACCTTTCATTATGAAAGGGAAAGATAACCTAGTATGCAAGTTGAGAAAAACTTTGTATGGTCTAAAGCAATCTCCTAGGATGTGGTACTAGAAGTTCGACACCTATGTGTTTTCCTTGGGATTTCTAAGATCCAAATCTAAATATTGTGTCTATTTCAAAACCGATAATGGTCACATTCTCATTATTGTCCCATATGTGAATGATATGCTATTTATTGGGAATGGAAAAAGCATGGCTTTAGATTTGAAGTTTCAGTTGTCAACATAGTTTGAGATGAAGGATCTAGGTGCAACAAGGTATATTCTAGGGATTGATATCAAAAGAGATAAAGCTAACAAAAAGCTTTAGTTGAGCCAAAGCAAGTATGTAAACTCTGTGTTAGAGATATTCAACATGACTAGTTGCAAATAGTTACTTGTTCCTATTATGGAAGGGATGAAGCTTTTTGTGGAGGATTGTCCAAAATCTCCTACTGAGATGGAGGAAATGACTAGAGTTCCTTATGCAAGTGTTGTTGGAAACTTAATGTATGTTATGGTCTATATGAGACCAAACATTTCCTAAGCGGTGGGAGTCCTTAGCCAATTTATTGATAATCTTGGATAGGTGCATTGGGATGTGATAAAGAGAGTATTCAAGTACTTGCAGGGTACTTCTAAGTATGCCTTGTGTTTTCATGGTTATCCTACTGGACCTTGACATTTAGTGGGAATTTTTAGATATGTGGATTCCAATTGGGTGGGTGACATTGATAGCAAGAGATTCACTAGTGGATATGTTTTCACAATGTTTGGTGGTGCAATTAGTTAGATGGGTAAGTGGAAAGTTGTAGTCACTTGGTCCACTACTAAAGATGAATATATGTAAGCTACTCAGGCCTTAAGGAAGCCATTTTGCTTAAGAGAATGTGTTCAAATATTGGTTTTTATGTAGGATAGATTATTGTCAATTGTGACAACTAGTGCTATTTGTTTAGCGAAAAATCCTACTTTCTCTACCAGAACAAAGCACATTGATGTGGAATTTAATTTTGTTCATGATATGGTGGAAGATGGAAAAGTTAACTTGGAAAAGGTGGAAACTTTGGTGAATGTTCTAGATGTATTGACGAAGCCATTAATCACAAAGAAGTACAAATGGTGTGCCATTTCAATGGGCCTTGCAACCTGAGCAGTGATATAGTGACTCTTGAAGGTCTTCAAAAAGTGGGAGAATATTGGGATTAAGGTGTCTCAACCTTAGTGAGTCCCTTTATTAATTTATCAATTATTTTCCCCTACATTGTTGATTTAATTTATTAAATGCAATAATATTTGTTTCCAAATTTCTAAGTCACTTTGTCAAACCCAACAAGTAGTTGGCATCCTACATGCAAGGTGTGAAAAGAAAAAATTATGACACATGTCACATGGGCACTCCATTGGGAAAAGGAAATTATTTCTACATCAAAAAAGGGAGCCATGTTGACATGTGGCAATGCATTTTGGAAATAAGTATTGATGGGGTCCACTTGTGTGCTAGTTTATCTTTTCAGAAAAGCAAAAGCAATGAAAGGTGACACTTGTCATCTTGGGGCACATTTGAACATTGTAAATTGTTAAATCCTCTAGGATGGATGCTCTTATTCCATGTGGCATGTTGTTTGAATTGTTGACTAAATATTCAAGAGGAAACTTTCTTAACAAAGGCTAAGTTAAGTCACTTAGAGTGACTAGGAGTTGTGGATGAGCTATATTTTGGTAGTAAATATGATTTTCTCTATGAGATGCCTTGCATGTGAAGTTTCCTTATTTTTGGAGCTGCAAGCTCTACATGTGCTTGTATTTTGTTACATGTTGGTGCATGTATGTGCATGTTTGACAAGTTGCTAATCAGGTCACTTGGGACTTGTGCATGTTGTTGATTTTTCAATTTGCATGCATGTAGAGACTGAGAGATTGACACATGGAAAAAATAAATTCCCATGTATGAGAAGGATATATTGATTCCTTAGTTCATTTTTTATTGTAATGTAATTGTAATATTTGTATGTCATTATGCTATCAAATTCACTCTAGAATTTTATCACGGTGAATTAACACCTGCAAGAGCATAGAATATAAATATTGCATGTAATTGCCATATTACTATAATACAATTGATCTATTCTTGGTGTGTTGGTTTTTTCCTGAAAGGGTTTTCCCACATAATATTCTATGTTATGTGTTGAATGATTTAAATATAAAAATAATAATTAATTTCATTTGCACTCTTAAGTTAACTATAAAATTAAATATTTGAAACAAAGTTTTGCAACCTCTTCCCTAATTCATTTGCATTAGGGAAGCGTTTTTGCACTCGGATTTATTTTCACCAACATGAACATAAGGATTTCTAAACTTAAAGTAAGATTATGTTTATATCAATTCCCAAAAATAGGAATAATCCCAACATCTCCTCAAATACTCATAAATATCATCATAAATCCAAATTTTATGTAGAGGTAGATAAGCATACCAAATACTCCTCAAATAAACACTCCAAAAATATCAAGCATAAATCAAAATCTCTATATTTGAGAAATCATGGAAACAAAGTGGGAAATACTTATTATATAATTATATACCAATTAAAGAAAGAGTGGGGAACATGTTTGCTTTGTCTTGGATACACCATGCCACAATGACTATCTCCAAAAGCAATATGAAGATTAGCTCCAATACAGATTCATGTACATATCCAAGTGAAGGTTCCTTAATATTTTTACTAAAACCTCAAAGGAGTAATTGTCTTAACAAATATCTCTAAGATTAAGAAAAAATAAAACTCACCCAAGTTATCAAGTATTTATGAGCACCTACAACTGATCAATCCATACTAAGCTCCAAATGCAACATTACACTCACATGAAGATCCCAAGAAAAATACCAATGCACTCAATACTTAGAGAGCTAACTAGACCAATATTTAATCTACCACTACACATATACAAAATCTAAGAAGAAACATGACATAATAATATAACATATCACCCATGAATATCATATGATCCAATCAACATATCCTTCTCCCAAAAGTAGTTGTATAATGGAAAAATTCTAATTAACAATTAAGATTCCACCATGGAACAATAAAAAACCATCCTCTACACCAAGGACCCCCTATCAAAATTGACATGACCTACAACTAAATCTCACTAAAAACTCCAAGAGTCCTCCATGACTAACCAATATGTTAACATCTCTAATCACTTCAAGATAACCATTCCTATCAATAGAACTCAAGATGTCACAGTACTTTGAATATATAGGAATCATGGTCCAATATTTTCTTCATGATACCCACATGCAATGTAAAGATCATCCATCGCTAAGAAATAAATCTATTTTACTACCAAATATTCCACTAAATTGTGATATTAAACTACAAATGAAATTATGATAACTATATTCTAAATCAAGATCACCCATGGTCCATACACACTCAACTATAAAATAAATATCTCTGGAAAATAAAGTAGAACCAAAATCACTAATCCAAGAGGATAAACCACCACCTACATTTAAGAATTTTTAATGAACCCCATTTGGTTCATTGATTGTAGACACTGATTTAAAAAAAAAAATAGCATAATAGAAAACATCACATTAATGCAAAATTTGTGTAACATTAATATTCATAATCATTGCAATATTACGTAAGAGTGGATATAAAATAATATCATTGGCTCCATTTTTCCAAACATTAATATAATATTTCAATGTTACAATAATATATTTTACACTTACTAATCCAAATTAAGAATCATGAGTTCAATTACATATGGCGTAATCACATGACGAGAGAATAATAATACAAAAATGTTTCATCAAATAAGAATCACATAGTCTATATTTAATAATTCATGCCTTCAACATATGATGTCAAGAGGGAGAGAAGTGTCTGAACTTGCTTAACCTCTAACCATACACCAATGGTCCCCTGCACACCTTTCTTTTGGGTAAAACTAAGGTTATCAAGTCATTTGAGATCTAGTGTTGTGTTTCAATGTAGATCTAATATACCATGAAGTCCTATAGATCTCCTCTAGTCATGCATGATATTTTTTATTATAATGCAACTTTAAAACATAATGAACCAACAATGCAAGTAACATTTTTTGATTACTTCAGTAAGAGTTTTCATATAGAATACACACAAATATTACATAGTCATATATTCACATACACCTCTATCTCAAACAAAACATTGATAGATTATTTCCATATTCAAACATATATTCTCAAAACAGAAATAAGCTCCTTTGATATATTCATCTATTCAAAAAATAAATATCTTTAATCATGAATTATTTTTCCAATTTTATTTGAATGATTAATCATTCATAAAATCTTGCATAATAATTAATTCTATTGTAGTGACACATCTTTCCAAAGAGTGTTTATACCTATATGGCCATACATGCATGTGTACATACATACATACATGCATATATATAACCTCAAAAAAGAGGACTAAACTAATGAAAGCAAAAATAAAAAAGAAAATAAGAATCTTCACAATGGAATTCATAAATCACACCACTGAAGCATTAAAAAGTTGCATAACATTAATATAGAAAAACCTGCATACACAAAACCTTATACAACAACCTTAGATTAAATCCATTGTTCTCCTATGTCGTACCTTGGAGAAAAGGTGTAATGGTGGTTTCTCTCATATTTAGTAGCACAAAGCACTTCTAAAATAATATGCATATAGATTTCCTACAATGAGTGAGATAGGAATAATAAATGATAAGATGGTTGAATTTATATATTTCAAGTATACTGATCAATGGCCAGGATTTGATGGAGGATTAAGCAGATGAATGGTCCAAAATGGTTCAAAGGAATTGATGAGGAGTTAACTGACTTCCTGATTAGAGCTAATTGTTCATATGGGTCAGTTAAGATAATTGATTGAAGAGATAAGTGTGACCAACTATTAACGAAACAAAAGTGATTGAATAGAGGACTAAATTGGTAGAGGAGAAAACTCAAAGTGAGTGGGAGTTGATTGGTGAGGTGGAAATGCATTAGTAATAAATTTTAATTTCATGTGCAAGTGTCAAAATAAATAAAATAAATAATTTTATTTATTTCTAGAAGAGGATAATGTTGAGAAGAATAATTAATATTAATTATATAATTATAAATAATTATTCAACTAATGTGATTTTGGAAAGAGATTAATGTTGAAATAAATCAATTAAATAATTGTAAATTATTTGATCGGTTTCAAGAAAAGAAATAGATTAATAAATTAATTCAATAATTGAAATTATTTAATTAATGGAGGAAAAGTGATGAAATGGGTGATTTAATTAAATTAGAAATGGACAAAGAATTTAAATTTTAAATAATTAAATAATTGAAAATTGTGTAATTATCTAGGATGAAGGGAAAATAATGTTAATTTAATTAAATAATGGAAAATTATTTAATTAATTCAAAAAATGGATTGATGATACCTAATGATGGAAAATGATTAGTTTTCAAAATAATTTTGTTAATCAGATTTAGGTGTCTACAATATATATTAATATATATATATATATATCAATATATATATATATATATATATCAATATATATATATATATATATAATCAATCATGATATTCAATAATATAAATAATCTAAGAATTCATTGTGTAAATTTTAGGCTCAACATCTAAATACCACACATATATTAATTCATAGTTATCAAGAGTCTTGCAGTCTTACATAAATAATAATCATAAATGAAATATGAAATTAATATACCTTTGTTTTCTTGATTCCTATGTTATTTTAGGAGACACTATTAACCAGAAGAATGAGCTTCATTCCCTTTTTAAGAACTCATAGAAGTCATTGGAAAAATCAGCTAGCAAAAGATCTTGACCCTTACAAGGTCAAAGCTTTAATACTCATACTGTACATATAGTAAGAAAGAAAACAAATTTCATAATGTTTCAAATAGATTAGCATTGCATAAGGCCGTAAAAATAAATAATTAATATTCAAACCTTTTCACTAAACAAGGCCAACAAAGCTAAGAATAATTCTCATCTTTATTCATAGAGATATAAGCCAAAAGGATTAATATAACTCTTATCTTTATTCATATAGATAGAAGCTGAAAGCCTTAGTATAATTCCTATCTTTGTTCAAAGAGATATAAGACAAAAGTCTGAGTATATATAGTTTATATATGTTCATAAAATAAATTTGAATAGACTAATTCTTAAAATAACATTATTATTGTAATAGAGCCAAATAAGATAACTAATAACATAATTATGTTAACAATAGCAAAGTCGAATAGGCTAACTACTAACTTAACTCTTTTAACAATAACAAAGCTGAATAGTCTAACTTATAACATACTTTTGTTAACAATAATAGAGCCAAATAGGCTAAGAGTTTAACCTACTTGAAAAATAAAGAAAAAATCACATTTGTAATACCATAGAAAGTTAAGCAATACTCATGAATTATAGAAGGCTAGATATAGAATTTTAATAATAAATTGGCTAAATGGATATGCATTGCTTGTGACTTCACTTAAACAAAGACTACTCTATATACATGAGGATAAAAGGCCACACTTTATACAATTTAACCTCTGATTTTATAGAGAAGGGGGATTCACTGCTCATGAGTCTCTTGATTACCAACAAAGTCCCAAGGAATGAACTACCCTAACTACCTCAGACTACTTACTGAGTTGAATAAGATGAAATAGATTGCAAGAAGTAGACCGAGAGCAGAGTTTCAAGAGTGATAATAGATAGATAGCTTTGGGGAGCGAAAGAGATCATTAAGATTTATGTGATAGAAGGAGGGGCTCTTATCCAAAAGATGATAGTGCAGGAGTGGGATGTCAGTGCAACACATTAAAGTCTAAGAGACATAATGGTGTCCTATACAGATAGAGCACTAAACCCTCAAACAAAAATTCAAAGGACCTGTTAACTATTCCAAATCCAAGGTCTATTTAACCTATTGATTTAAAACAAAATAAGAAATATAGATAAATGAAAAGAAAGGTGAACAACCAACTCACAAGAGTTCCTATGCTTTGAAGCCTCCTATAATGCTCTACACGAACAACCTGCACACAAGGAGAATGAGGAAAAATGTTGGGGAAGTTTTGGGGCTTGCCACAATCAAACCCTCATTTTGGTGTTCCCACCTCCATGAACCACCAAATAGATAGAGAGAATAATAAAAACAAAGTAAAGTAGACACAAAAGTGATAAGAGAAAACCCAACTCAAGGGGGAGAACCCATATCACAAGATAAATACACAAAGTGATAAAAGAAAACCTCATTCAAGGAGGAGAACCCATATCACGAGATAAAGACACAATAGATAATGCACTGGAAAATAGAAAAGATTCAAGAGAGCATTACTAATAGTCCATGGCTCCCTCTTGGCTTGATAAACATAGTGTTGAGCACTTGTAAGAGAACTTTGGTTGTTGGAGAGACTTCAGTTCGGTAGAGCTTTGGGTGCAATTTTATGACATTGCATTTTTCCCCCACATTAGTGAGTTGATTTTTGAGAAAAAATAGCTACACTAAAGTAAAAAAGAGAACATTAGAGAAAACTCAAATTTGAAAATTTTACGGATTTGAGTGCCAAAAAGGATACTTTAGAGGCTATAGAGGTCAAGAAGGTAGGTACCGACGATGCCCCCAATGATTGAGCTCAATGAGAAACCACAACATTTGACGTGAAGGTTCGTTTTGTAAAACTCAAATTTAGGTCAGCTCAAAAATTGGAAGAAGCTACCAAGGTGAGAAGAATGCTCAAGAAAATTCTAGTCATTTGGAAGAAAAATATGATGAAGAGGTGAGTATATGCCCTCTTGGTTTTTCCCCCAACTATATGAGGTGAAAGTAGGAAAAATGACAAGACCATGATCATTAGGAAAAATGGGCCTTGGGGGGCCTATATATACCTAGGTGGGCCCCAAGAAGGTTAATTTTCACTATTCACCGAGAGCAATTTGTTGACTTTTGTAAGAGAAAAGTACAAAAATTGCCTCACAAATGAGAGTTTGAGGAGCCTAAGATCAAGTAGCTATGTCAAGAAATAGCATAGGGAGGTGAAGTGGATAAGGTAAGTTTGAAAACCCCACTTTTGTACATTTTTATAGCATTTTTTAGTAGATTTTTTATTTTTTGTTGTGCAGGCTTCCCAATAGCATGAAGGAATCTATCCAACACACTAGCATCCCACTAGTGCATTGGCGGCCTTTGGCCATGCTAGCACCCACCAAGCAGCTCCAATGGTGGACCTCATGTAGTAGCATGGTACGTAGATGTCTGCATGGGGCACCTACATCCTAGAGGCCATAGAAAAATATTTGATGTAGAAGTTAGATTTTTTTGATGCAAATGAATCTAACTTGAATCATTTTTCCCTTTTGCAGGATTACCTAGAGATGCGAGACCATGGCAGTGCATGCATGTTGAGGATGCTCCACCATCATACACAATGCATGTCCCCAAATGAGTAGGGGTACCTTCAATAGGTAGGCCTATGGTGGGATTACACTATGCCTAAGATGCTCTATCATGATCACATGTTCATGGAATTTGTGTAGTGGTGGGATTTGGCCACATCCACTTTCCACCTCCCAATGAGTGAGATGACCATCTCCTTAGTGGACGTTTATAGGATTACTAGCCTCCCCATCCATGAATAGTGGGTGGCATTGGATGAGACATGCTTGGCTTAAGAGCGATTTGAGGGCATCCAATACTACATAGGGCGTACAGTCCCTAGGGACAAGACCGACCACATCTACATTTGCTAGTTCAAGCACGATCGCATAGTGGTTCCTCTGGTGTAGAGGGTGATGGTTGTGATAGTTTCCATGTGAGCTACCATGGACAGATGGGGCTCCCATGTTTATGAGGGCCTCATCCATATTATCAAGGCAATGGATGAGCAATGAACCATCTTTACATGGGGTCACGGCATGCTTGCACACCTGTACTAGGAGTTATGCATTATGAGTATATGAGCCTCACCACTTGCACACTTTTGTAGGTGTGGAAATTTGCTCATATCACTTGCACCCAACCATTTGGGTATCCTTGGGGGATAGCCCTCAGTACACCCATGGTACATGTTTATGAGTTAGTATGATAGTGGAGGTATGAAGACCTCCAATTTTGGAGATTATAGTTTGATACCCTATGATTAGACTAGATTAGATGGTGACCATATATAGGTATGTAATGGGTAGATAGTTGTCAGCAACTCTCAAACATGTAGTGCAAGCGAGTTTTGATTGACCACATCAATTTTGTGTTTATTCCCTATTATTGGCAGTGGGTCATGCGATAGTTTTACATTGTATAGACCATTTTGATGACTCCCCCATCATTCATGCAAACAGTTAGGAGAAAATTTAGGCCATTAAATCATTTAAACCCCACCATATCTGATGTTGTTAGGAGTGATGATGAGGTAGATGACTGATACTAGCCCCCAATGCTACCCCTAGATGATGTCAGGGTGGCCATCAGCTATAGGACCTGGTGGCTGCGGCATGGTCTTACTCTATTTTTCTCAGAAGATCCCCCTAGAGGTGATGCTAGTAGGAGGAGGTGGAGATAGATGTGGTAGTGGTGAGTAGGAGCAAGAGTTAGCGACATGAGTAGGAGCAAGAGGCAGTGACAGAGACTAAGGTAACGATGGAGGATCTCATCCTCTCAAGACATTTTCTAAGTTTTGGTGGCACCACCACCACCTACAATAGCCATTGTCCCTACCCTAGCACCAACAACAACAAGTGTAGGAGGCATACATTCTAGTGTCTCTCCTCCCAATAATCCATATTGGCGGGTCAAGAATCCAAGTACTTGAGTCACTTATGTTATTTCTTTTTCAGTAATTTTAGTTTCATCTCATTTATATATATGTATACATGTTTTGATATATTGTGCAATACTTATGGGTCTATTATTCTATGGATGTAGTGGGCACATAGGAGTGGACCACATTCATTGTGTGGTGTATTTAGAGGTGGCCTTGACTATACTAGTCCATGAGATCATCACGGATGCCTATAGGCTAGCTTCAATAGGGAAACATGCCCAAATTTTCAAGCCTATGGCATTCCTCAAGAAAAAGTAAAAGGAGTTGAGGGTGGAGGCGGTGCAAAGGACCACATATGTCACCACTCTCACTGGACAGAGGGATCAACAGTCTATAGAGATGCAGATTGTGCTCATTGAGAGATGTGTGGCGAGGATGAGAACAAAGAGTGTTGAGAGGGAAGGCGATGCTCTTCAAAGATAACTCGATGAAATCGATGTGGAACATAGGTAGTAGCTATGAATTCGACGACCAATCCCTAGTTGTGAGAGGACCCAAGGAGTGCAGAGCTATAGATAGCCAGGCTACACAGACATATTAGAGGATTACGAGCAAGCATGTCAGCCTTGTGATTTCATAGATCCTGCTTCATCGCTTTTTTCTAGCCATAAACACACAACATACCAAAACCAGAGGGCTTGGGGAGCCATGTACCAAGGGTCTAGATCCTAATTTTTTTATAAGCCATTTTTGTACTAATGATATATACATTGTATAGTATTACTTTTTATGTATAGACATTGATGGATATATAGCCACCACTATTTTTTATGATAGTGGTGCAATAGATGTACATGAATACATTTGATATTTATATATATATGAGATTTTGGTTCTGACATTATGGTGTTCATTTTCATCTATATGCTCACTTTCATGTATGATTATGTGATGGATGTTATTCTTGTGGATGCATGTTTTCATTAGATGCTATCATGATCTAATAAACACACATGGATGTATGTTAATTAAATATAATGATGATCTAATTTCTTGACCAAAAGATATAATCAAATGCAATGCATAGACACAATGTAATAAAACACATGTATGTATGTAATTCCTAATTAAAGAGATTAGCTACACACACATGTTCACATCATAACATAAAATGCAACAATGTGTTAATGAAGGAATGTCATAATATGATATACTACAATCCATGAGGGATGAGCATTACGCACATGACACATAGACATTATGCATAGTACCATCGAAGATGCATCACATTGACAAGTTCTTTTAGAGGTGTTCCACCCATAGATGACAATCCATAAGTACCATAACCATACACAAAGATGACAATGTAAGGGCCCAACCAGTAAGGACTAAAATTTCCTTTTTGATCAAGCGATGCATTTACATTTCCTCAATTCTCATAGAGAACGAGGTCACCTAACTTGAAAGTCCTAGGAAGAACAACCTGATTATAGTGTTTAGAAAGTGGTTGTTGATAATCTTTGAGATGGTCAAGGACCTACAATCATAACTCATCAAGCAATTCAAGCTGATGCAAATGATTAGCACAGTAAGTTTCATCATCAATTAACCCATTAAGGGAAACTCACAAGAATGGAATTTCCAACTCTAAAGGAATGATAGCCTCGATACCATACTCAAGGTTGTACAAAATTGTTTCATTTTTTGTTCAAACACTCGTGCAATAATCCCACAAGGTGTATGTCAATTGAGTATGCCAATATTTTCATTTTTTGTTTACTATTTTTTGGAGAATGAGATGAAGAGTTTTATTAGAAACTTTGGCTTGGCCACTAGACTGAGGATAGTATGGTGTAGAGAATCAATGTTGGATATGAAACTTCTCTAGGAACTACTTCACCTATTTGTTTTTAAATGGAGTATCATTTCCAGAAATAAGGGTAGAAGACAATCCAAAGTGAGCAATGATATTATTAAGAAGAAAGCTATAGATGGCTTCAACATTCATGGATCGAAGTGGAATACCTTTGACTCATTTTGTAAAGTAATATGTAGATGTAATGATAAAGACATTCCCTTTAGAAGAAGGAGATGATAATTTACCAATAATAATCAATCCCCTTTTTGCAAATGACCAAGGAAAGGTTTGATTTTGGAGCTCTTGAGCAAGAGCATGAATGAGATGACTATATTGTTGACATTGTGGACACTTGTTGACAAAGGCAAATGGATCATTTTCTATTGTTTACCAAAAGTATCCCATGTGAATTAGTTTTTGCACAATGGATTTACCACCAAAAAGTCCACCCCCAGAGCATGAGTGGGCTTCTTTAAGGGTACTGGGAATTTTCACTTTAGTGAGACAACAAAGAATCAAAAAATTGGAAGACTTCAATAAAGAAAATCTAACAATATAACATATCAGATTGCAACCTTTCATATCCGAGTGCAATCATTTTTCATTGCATCGTTAGGAAAATTTATAGTCTTTGTAATAACGAAAAAAGGTTCCCTTAACTTGGCCTTGATTTACTATTGAAATCATAAAATCATACTATCGAATCGACATCATTTGAGAAAGAGTCAAGAACAACATCCATTGTAGCCATTTAAAGCATACTTGTAGCACTTTATTGCTAGGGTTTGGTGAGTTGCAACATTGTTATTCGTTCATTCATCATTCTCCATTCGTATTTTCTTTCATTTCAAGGATTAATTTCCAACAAGGGATTTGACCAAGGCAAGCCCCTATTCCCTAAACCCTCAAAAAATTTCCCTCTTCTTGTGTGTGATTTGTAGGGCTAGGTTGTAGGTTTTTCAAGAAGTAAGGTTTGAGAAGTATTTTGAATTATTCAATGTTTCCAAAAGTGTTATCAAGGCTTGAAGAAGCTTGGAGAAGACTTATAGGTAGCAATTTGTAGTTTCAAACCCGGAAACCAATTGAGAATAGCATAGCAAACTAAGAGGCACAAAATCAGATCTAGGATTTCCAAAAAAGTAGAAGTGGACTGATTTTCCACTAGTGGCGAATGAGTCCCACTATACAAGCCTAAAAGAGATTTTCACATATTTGGATACCCTTTTGGTTGAAACCTACTCCAGTGTATTTTCCTAGAAATAGGTCTGATTCGTGCAGTTTGGTGAAGGAGTCCAAGTCAACTATTACAACAAAATTTATAGCATTCTAGACCTTCATCCAACTACTTTCTAGATTCTCAGATGCACACTTTCAATTTTATCATTTTTTGTGTTGTTTCAAGCATTTTCTAGGTCATTTGGTGTTGTTTAGCATTCAATTATGGTTTTGCATTGTACTTTCCATTTCATTGTCTTTTCCAAGTTTAAACTTAGTAGTGGTGAACCCCTTAATAGATCATCTTCATCCCCTAGGACAACCCTTAGCAAGATCTCTTTCTCCATTGCAAAGAGATCTCAAGGTTTACCCTTGAATGAAATTGGAAAAGTGTGTGTGGGTATGCTCTATATCCTAAACCATAAGCTAGCATCTACCTAACCACTTTTTCTTTATTTCATTTTGGTGAACCTGCATTTAAAACATTATAATTTTGATTTGGAGTGCATCATCATCCTAGAGTTGGCTTGCATTCACATTGCATTAGGATTTGCATTCATTAGTTGGCATTCTAGGGTTTCAAATTTTGCATTAGTGAAAGCTCATATAGCTTGTATTGTTACATTTAATTTCATTGAAAAATAGTCAAATATTGCATTTATATCTCATATTTTCATCAAGAAACATAAAAAGCATAAAATTTAATTAAAAAAATTCTAAATTTTTTGAAAAAAATCATCTCTGGGACTCATTCACCACCCTAGGAAAATCAGTCTGTCTGAATATTTTGCACTGCATTATTTGGCATTTAAAATTCATTTTTGAGTTTCTATTTGTTGTTGTTACCTTTTTGTTTCAGTTTGCAGACTTTATGTTTCATTCAATTCATTGCTTAATTTCATTCATCTTGTGAATTGCTTAATTTGACTCATCTTGTGAATTGCTTAAAATCAAAATTGCATTTACAACATTATTGCATAGTTTACAATATTAAATTTGTATCATGGATATGTGCTTTAATAATGTTTGGATTTCATTAAAGTCCTTAGTGGATGTTTCAAGTTGTGCCTTTGGAAATGACCCTAATGAAATTGACCTTACTCATGCTCATTCAACTCCTAATACATGTCCTCCTCGCAATGTTGACATCATTGGAGAAGATGATAACAACATGAATAAGTTCCTAAATAATTGTCTTGACAACCTAGAAGCTAACGCATCCTTTTACCCATCCATGAAACAACCAAATCCTCCTACTATACCACCTATTGAGATGTTTGGTTACTTACATCCTGAAACAAAAGTTGAACCTAAGTTCCCTATAACAGGTGAACCTAGTTCCTCTAGACAAGAAAACACTCAACCACTTTATGATAACAAACTAACAAGAACTCCCATCAATCTAGAAGAAACATATGGAAAAGGGCTCACAATCTTAAGTAAACAAGGATGTGGGTATGTGCAGGATCATGATGGGCCAAAAAGTGGCGATATGATGGGTATGTGTAGGGTATGTGGTTGACAACTTTTTTTTACCCAAAATTGATGAAACGAAAAGGGTTTTTAAAGGAGATTCTCAACTTTCCAGCAATATAAATTATCCTTTACTTTGAATTTAATAAATAATTATTATTAATTTTCTATTTGAATTATGACTAAAGTCTTGATTGATAGGCTGATTGAAAAACATCTATAGCTTTCAAACAGTATCACATTTTTTGAATTTGAAACATGTATCACATTCTATGCTTCGCATACTATAGGATTAAAAAAAAAGTTTGAATTTGATGAAGTTTTGACCAAGTTAAGGTGGTCATACATATGAGTTTTTATATTTTTTTAAAGTTGTAATAAAAAATTCAAATTAATTATTTGCTTGGAAAAAAGTTACAAAAAAATATGCACCACATCAAAACATGAGTCCTTTAGTTATATCTAAAATCTTATAAAAAAATATTATCATTTTATTTTGGTTAGGGTGGTCAGACATACACCTACTTCTTATTTTTTCCCTAAAATTTAAGTGCTACTGCATTGAAATTTCAAATTTTCACCAAATAGACTCTAAAAAAAAAATCTAGTAGTTTAGTAACTACATTCAATTTTCTACAGATTCTATTGTTACATATTTTTGAAATAATATTGATAACTTATTCAAATTTTTATGTCAAGTTTCCTAACTCTAATTTTTCTAAATTTTTTGCCACTTAAGGGCCTATTTTTTCCGTGATGATCCTGCACATACCCATGTGACACAACAAGTGAACATGAGATCCACCAAATCCTAGAGAAAATACCAACTAATGAAAACACAAAGGGGTTATGATATCAAGATCCCTCTCATAACATAAGGCCTCCTAGAGAATATCTAAGGCTTTGTGGTTATGGCACGGTGATCTTTGATTCCCCTCCTGATTTGAATATCCTTCATCCTAAAGAACAACCAATAGCTCATAATAATAAGGATAAAGATAAGATCACCTCAAGACCTCCTACCCTAATCCCATCTAGAGAAGTTGGTGAATCTAGCAAGCGCAAGAGGCCTTAAAAATTACAAAAATTACAACCCCTTCATCCACCACCTGAAAGTGAAAGGAAATTACAAATACTTCTCAACAAGGAACTAATCACATTACCACCCGAGAAAAATAGACTAGTGTCATATCCTAAAGATGCAAAAGTTCCACATTGTCGATACCACAAAACTCTTGGACATAGTACTGATGAGTGTCATGCATTCTTGAAGTTAGTATTGAAAAAGTTTCACTTTGATGGCAATGATTGCCATCGAGTGATCACATAGCATAATATTTTTCCACCCATTGTCATGTAATATTTGTAGAATATTATAGTCTCACTATTACATGAGCATTTTCCATCACCTACCTTGGCTCATTCTTGTCTCACACTCAGTGGGGGCATGAATTAGATAGCCTTGTCTTAGTATTGCATTTTTCGTTGTCCCTTAGCTACATTGTTCACCTTCCATTTATACAAACTAAGATTGGTAGGCGAATGACTTGCTCATAGGTTGACTCGCATTTTCTTTACTAGACTTGTACATTATTTCTTCTTTTTCATTTTATTTTGTGTGATTGCATGTGTGTAATGTGATCCCCTATGATGTTCTATTTGATGTTTTCTCCCTCTTTGTGACATTCCTCTATTTGTACCTTCATTGTTCTCTATGTCATGCATCTCTTTTGCTTTTTATCTTTATATATTTTTCATTGGTCTCATGTTTTCCTTTTCTAGATGACACAAGGCGTCGAGACATTCATGTCTCTTCCATGTTGACCCAAAAGGCTTTCATTTTCCTTTTCCTTCTCATTTTTTATTTTTCTCTTTTGTCTTGTGTTTTCCTTTTGGGTATGACACAAGGCGTCGATACATTCATGTCTCTTCCATGTTGACCCAAAAAGCTTTATTTTTCTTTTTCCTTCTCATTTCCTCTTTTTCTCTTTTGTCTTGTGTTTTCCTTTTAGGGATGACGTAAGGCGTCGATACATTCATGTCTCTTCCATGTTGACCCAAAAGGCTTTCTTTTTATTTTTCCTTCTCATTTTCTCTTTTTCTCTTTTGTCTTTTGTTCTCCTTTTGGAGATGACGCAAGGCATCGAGACATTCATGTCCCTTCCATGTTGACCCAAAGGTTTTTTTTTTGTCACTCTCTTTGTTTCATTCTTCCAGTTCTATGTGTATTTGGGGTATTATGACAATTCCAAGCTCTCTTAAAAACATTGCAACAAAGAACATACTAACCCCAAATCCATAGATACCTCATGTGTTTGGTGTTTTCATTTTGGGGGAAATCCCCTCCCTTTTCTTTTTCTCTCACATGACATAGCTTTACTGAGAAACATATGACTTGGCATAGGGCTTTCCAAGTTGGTGCTCATGTTGTCTTTATTGTTTGTAGTTATCATTTCCTTGACTTTAAAGTAATTTCTCACAGTATGGTGTTTAGGAATTCCTATAAAGTGGGGGCATACATTAGCATTATTCTTTTGCATTTTCCTTTTTCTTCGTTCTTGGTGCAGTTTTCTTACTTCATACAATGTGTTTATCACTTTTTGGATGACATCGGGTGTAATTTCCTTCATGAGCATGATCTATCTTCACATATTACTTTCCTCTTGATGGTTTGATGTGACACATTGCATCCCCCAATTTGTGGATTTTCTATTCTTTGATTGGTCCTCTCTTGGAGACATTAGGCACAATGTTCCCTAAGTTAAAGACCTTGCATGAACTAAGCAAGACTCCTTTGAACATCTCCTTTTTTTTCATTTTTCATTTTTTATATGGCCACCTTGCATAATACAACCTGCATGCCTGTGGAGCCATCTTGTTTGTTCATGAGCTCTAAGCATATGAATTTTTTCTTGTCTCATGAAGCTCAAAAATCATTTTTATGTGGTGCCTTATTAAAGTTATTAGGAGGTATAACTTTGGTATGGTTTGAGCAGGAAGCCCAACCCAAGCATGAATTTCCCCATAGCCACTTGTGTGTGTGTGAGTGCATGCCAACCATGAGTGTATGTTTCTCACCTTTTTAGGCCTTCTCACTCAGTGGACATCCTAAAGTTCCATCGCCTAAGAGTGAGTATACATTTTTTAGAAAAACAACCTAGATCTGATCCACATCGTGATGGAAAAACAATCAAAGTGTGATCCGATCTTTTTTTTTTCTTTTCCCTTTCATCTTTGGTAGTGCATGCTTGTGCTTTGTTTTTTCTCTTTATCATTTTCATGCATGTTCCTTTGTACTCATGTTGGTTTTCCATAGGACCTTGGTCCTGGGGGCTTGCACACCCCCCTTGGTCATAGCTATCTTATCTTATTGGCATTGGTACATTTCAACCCCCCTTGATCGTTGTTGCATTTGGTCCACTTTAGTGTGAGTTTGAAGCAAGTTCCTCCTCACTAAAGTGGGGGCTAGATGTAATGATGGAAAAAGGTCTCCTTAACTTAGCCTTGATTTAGTATTGTAATATGCCAAACATATTCACATTAGGTCTTGGGCCCTTGTTAATGGATTTAAATGGTACCTTAAGAGTTGTGAAGTGTTGTAAATCATTTCCACACTTTTCTAAGGTCTTGTTAATGAATTACACCCAAATAACATATTTCACACTTTTCTAGGCCTATCATCAATAATTGGGCTTTATTATGCTTTAATTGGTCCCATTTTGCATCCACAAGCTTTATTTATGTGTATTTTTGAGGATAATCCTAACAAAAGCATTTAAAACTCCAAAATCCAAAAAACCCATCTCAAATTCCTAGGGTGGGACTCATTCACCATCTTGGGTGAATGAGTCCCCTTAGGTGGGACCCATTCACCCAATGTGGCGAATGAGTCCCATTTAACTTAAAATCAAATTTAATTTAAATATTTGGTAGGATTTTATTCTCCAAGATCCAATGTCAGCTTGTAGCGTTGTAATTTAGAGAATTCTTGCATAATTGAGTATAAATACAAGGTTCTTTCGCTCATATTCAACACCTAACATTCAAGAGAGTTCATAAAAGCATTCACAAGAGTATTCAAATGCATTCAAGGGAAAATTATTAAGCATATTATAGCATTCTTCATGCATCAATCATCATCTCAAAGATTGCATTCTTCATGTTTGTTATTGTGCTAACAATTGTGATGTAGAGTTTATGATTCAAGAAAGTGTTTCTTGAGCAAGAGTCACATCCATTGCAGCCATTTCAAGCATACTTACAAAAATTTATTGGTAGGGTTTGGTGAGTTGCAACATTTTTATTTGTTCATTCATCATTCTCCATTCGTATTTTCTTTCATTTCAAGTATTAATTTCCAACAAGGGGTTTGACCAAGGCAAACCCCTATTCCCTAACCCCCAACATTTTTCCCTCTTCTTGTGTGTTATTTGCAAGGCTAGGTTGCAAGTTTATTAAGAAGTAAGGCTTGAGAGAAGTGTTGTGAATCATTCAAAGTTTCTAGAAGCATTATCAAGCCTTGGAGAAGCTTGGAGAAGACCTATAGGTGGAAAGTTGTAGTTTCAAACCCAAAAACCAATCGAGAAGAGTAGAGTAGAATGAGAGGCATAAAATTAGATCTAGAATTTCTAGAAAAGCAGAAGTGGATTGATTCACCACTAGTGGCGAATGATTCCCACTGTATAATCCTGATAAATATTTTCATAGATTTGAATACCCTTTTGGCTGAAACCTGATCTAGTGCATTTTCCCAGAAATAGGATTGATTCACCCAACTTGGTGAATGAGTCCCAGTCAACTATGACAAGAAAATTTCTAGCATTCTAGACCTTCATCTAGCCACTTTCTGGATTCTTAGATGCACACTTTCAATTTTATCATTTTTTGTGTTGTTTCAAGCATTTTTTAGGTCATTTAGTATTATTTTGCATTCAATTAAGGTTTTTCATTGTACTTTGCATTTCATTGTCTTTTCAGAGTTTAAACTTGGTCGTGAACCCCTTAATAGACATCTTTAGCCCCTAGGATAGCTCTTAGAAATATATCTTTCTCCATTGCAAAGTGATCTCAAGGGTTACCCTTGAATGAAATTTGAAAAGTGTGTGTGGGTATGCTCTATGTTCTAAACCATAAGCTAGCATCTCCCTAGCCACTTTTTCTTCATTTCAATCTTCAGATAGTTATAGATGTTAGAATACCATTCCTCTGAGTCCACATGACTACACATGAGAGCATTCTAGATTCAAATTGATTAGAAACAACAAGAGAGTGAAGAATATGAACCAAAAAGTGTTATTCTTCTACATCCTTATCCGAAGGCACAAGAGAGGCAGTACTTGCCATGGCATCCACTTGTCGATTTTCTCTCCTAGGAACACTATCTATTGTAAAAGAAGAGAGGTTTCCAAGCAAGGATAAGGACAAATATTGATACTGAGATAGCTTATTATGCTTAGCTTGATACGTCCCCTAATTTGATTTACAATGAGTTTAGAATCACCATGTATGTGAAGGTGTTTGATGTCTAATGCAATCATGACATGCAAGCCACAATAAGGGCTTCATACTCAATGATGTTGTTAGTACAATGGAATTCTAATCGAAAGGATAGAGGAATTGGCTTACCTTCGAGCAAGATTAAGACCACACCTTCCTCAGAGCCAACTTGACATCTTGATTTTTTGAAGTACATCTCCCATATGAGCTCATGATCAGTTGCGAAAGGATCTTTGTTAGGAAATAAATCCAAACTACAAAAGGAGTGATATAAGGGAGCCTCTACTAATTGATCAAAAATAGCTTGACCATTTATTAAATTATGAGTTAAAAATTTGATGTTTAACTTACATTGCAAAATTACCCATTTCGCCAACCTTCCAACAAGATTGGTTCTAGTGAACACATGCTTTAGAAGATCACTTTTTTACAATGACATGAATTTCAGCATGACGAAGGTAATGTCTTAACTTTTGTGTTGAAAATATGAGAGCAAGACATTGTCTCTCCATGGTAGAGTATCAAGTTTCATAATCAACAAGAACACGAATAATATAGTAGACTAATATTTCTCTACTATCATCATCATATTGAGCCAACAAAGTTTCTAAGACATGAGGTGACATAGTGAGATAAAGAAGAAAGGGTCTATCTTACATAATGAACATTAAATAGGAGGATTGGCCAAATAACTTTTTATTGACTCAAAAAAATTCTCACACTCATCATCCCATAGGAAGTGAACATCTTTCTTTAAAAAATGTGTGAAGGGAAGGGTGTGATTAGCTAGTTGCGATATGAATCTATGAATTTCCTGAATCTTCCCCTATAGACTACGCAATTGAGAGATGTTTCTAGGTAGAGGCATGTTAAAAATTGCATCAATCTTATTTGTGTCGAATTCAATTCCATAGTGAGAAATTATGAATCCTAAAAGTTTTCTTGTGTCCACACTGAAGACACACTTAAGAGGATTTAGTCTCATCTTGTAGAGTCGAAGCCTTTCAAAAATAAGACAAAGATTCTCGACATGATCTAGGTGAGTCATGGACTTTGCCAAGATTTCATCAGCGTAGTCTTCTAGAATTTTGTGAATAATGAAAGATTAAGATCATCGCTCATTGGTAACCTGTACCCACATTCTTTAACCCAAATGACATGACCATATAATAGAAGTCACCCCAAGGAGTAGTGAAGGTTGTCTTGTATTGATCATCTGGGTTAATATGAATCTCATTATAGCTTGAGAAGCTATCCATGAAGGACAACAAGGCATGGCTTGCAGTCGTGTCTACAATCATATCAATATTAGGTAGCTCTGAAAATCATCCTTAACAGAAGCCTTATTAAGATTACCAAGATCAATGCAAATGTGAATACAACCATTAGGATTGCTAATGACAATGATATTGGATATCCAAGGAAAATAGTCGATAGGACAGATAAAGCCTAATTTTAAAATATTTTCTATCTTAGTCTTAACCAATAGCACAACTTTGGGATTCATCTTTCAAATCTTTTGTTTAATAGGTTTCGCATTGGGACCTAGGGAGATATTGTGAATCACCGGAGACTCATCAATACCAGGCATATCCTCATATGACCAAGCGAAGATATTAGGATGAGAATGTAACAATTCAAAATTTTGCTTAGACTCTTCTGGAGAAAATAATTTCCCAATCTTAATTACCTTTTTAGAAGATTTAGGATCTATGGAAACATCAGTAGTATCCCCTTTAAAGAGAGATCTAAGGTCTTCAAGATGGAAAATAGGAACATCATCATCTACATTAGATAAAGGATCCTCTTCATCCATACTCAAAATGAAATCTCCAAAGTATGCTTATTTATGCAAGCAATGCAAGAATCTGTTGGCAACACAAGGGCAGACAACTTAGAGGGGGGATGAATTATTTGTCTTAGAAATTAAACGTATTCTCAGATCTGATAAATAAACATGAAATCATAAACCATCACCACATCAGAAACACACATAACACCAAGATTTTTGATGTGGAAACCCTATTAGGGGAAAAACCACAGTGGAGGTTAGTCCACAAGATTATACCCTATTAAAATTATAAAAGTGTAATAAATGGGAATGCACATGCATTCAGGAACACTGCCTAGAGCTCACTGCTCAAATACAAAAAGGACCATTGTCCAAAGGAAGACACACTATCTTATAGAAACATTCGGATTACATCTGGAAGATTTTGAAATGAGAAAATAGCATATGCTAATGCCTGATTATAGTTCAGGTTAAGCACATAAACATCTGCTCACTCACTCACTCTTCTTCACACTCTGCCTCTGCCTTCAAAAGATTAGAACATTATTCTCACACATAAAACTTGCACATCACTCACACCATACCTTCAAATGGTACAAACAATCGATCATATATATCCACAACTAAAGATAACATCATCTACATGTTAGCTTCAACAAAATATAAAATGTGGAGAAACTGCCAACCCAAAATATAAATAATTATCAATGTGAATCAACCAATGTTGGCCACAACATAGTAAGGACCCAAAACAACATCCACAAACACAAAACACCTTAAACAATTATTCTTCAAAGATCCACAACATGCTACAATCACCTTGTCGGCCATGAACATGAAAAACATGAACACATAGAAGAAAATCACCAATCGCGAGCACAACGAATCGATGCAGATCAACAACACAGATAGAGCACAATCTATAAACATCTGAAAGCATCATGAATCTCCATAAAATCATCCACAACAACTCATATTACTATAATCACATCATCTTCTTCCAAGAACACCAACTGAAGCAACAGAATAACTGTCATAACACAAATACTCATAAACTCGATCAAATCTTCATGTGGATCTTTGAAACTTCACATGGATAAACTAGATATACTCGACAACAAACCCTTTGATCTAAAACCTCTAATCATCAATATACTGAGCTATCCAAAAACATGATGGCTAAACTGAACTTCACTGCATCATTGACAACATGCAACTTATTTTATTACAATTTTCTCAATATCCTCGACATATACAACCTTAAGGACATTAATGCCAATAGTGTTGACATCAATGACAACCACATATCATAAATATCCAACAATCTCCCCCTTTGGCATTGATGGAAACACATGATGTGAAAAACACCATCAAAGCAACTTTCTCTTAATGCTTTCTCCCCCTTAGATTCTGACTCTTTTCTCCTTAACTATTTCATAGTTTTTCACATGAATCTTCTCCCCCTTTGACATCAATGACAAAGATACACATTATCTTTCTCCACACAAAATCTGAACCACATTTTTGAACATCTAACTACTCCCCCTGAGTAGTAGCCACTGCAACATCAATCCAAATCAAGATATGACTATGAAATGCATGGACTGATGCTAGTCAAGGCACCTTAATTCTGATTAGGAGGGGTAATCACCCCTAGCTTCCCTCTGAGATACTCAAAAGTATCCTTAGGCAAGGACTTGTAAAGATATCTGCAATATGTTCCTTAGTGGGCACATTCTCCAATCTGACTTCCTTTTCACTCACCTTTTCTCTCAAAAATTGAAACTCGATAGATATATGCTTGGTTTTTGAATGCAACACCGAATTCTTAGAAATGTTAATTGCACTTGAATTATCACAAAATATAATAATAGGTTCATCATACACAACTCTAATATCTTTCAACATCTACTTCATCCACAATACTTGAGTACAATTGTTAGCAACAACAATGTATTTTGCCTCTGCAGTAGATAAAGAAATGACATTATGCTTCTTACTTAACCATGAAATCAACTTCTTTCCTAAGAAAAATGCACCACCACTAGTACTCTTTCTGACATTCACATCTCCTGCCCAATTAGCATCAGTAAAAGCACTCAAAGTAAGGTCCTCTTCTTTAGGATACCATAGGCCAAAATCGACTGTCCCTTTTAAGTATTTGAAAACCCTCTTCACAACAATCACATGAGATTCCTTAGGATCAGCTTGAAATATTGCAACAATGCATACAACATTTGTGACATCAGGTCTAGTTTGAGTCAAATAGAGCAATCCACCAATCATCAATTTGTATCTAGTCTGATTTTCTTTAGGAGAATCATCATCTTGTGTCAACTTACATCCTATCACCATAGGTGTACCAATCGGCTTTGAATCTCCCATACCAAACTTCTTTAGAAATTCTTTCACATACTTGGACTAACATATAAAGATTAGGCTTTATCTAGCTGAGTAATTGCAATCCAAAAAAAAAAATCATTTCTCCAATCATAGACATCTCAAACTCAATTTGCATCTCATCAACAAACTTCATACACAAACTATCAACAAAGACTTCAACAATAAAATCTTTATCATGATCAATCTTGAAATACAAATTACTATCAAGAGTACCTTTGTTAAATGCAAGCTTCAATAAATACTTGTCCAATTTGGCATACCATGCTCTTGGGACTTGCTTAAGTCCATACAATGCTTTCTTCAACCGCAGATTCTTGCTTTCCTTTGGGAATCTCTATCTCATCAACTGACATATCTTTAGGAGCTTCGGTCTCCATGGGAATTTCAGTATCTTGCATATCTAGAGGATTATGAATATCCTCAAATGTTTCTTCCTTCCCTTCTTCGAATACTAGACCAAATGGAACATCTTCATCATGAGTTTCTTTAGAAACAACATTATATTTGTTCTTCAATAGAACTACCTTAAGAATTTTCTTAGTATCTTTTGCCACTTCCTCAATCTATCTGATCATAAGCTTGTTCACCCTTGTTTTTCTCTTAAAATCATTTTTAGCATCATTTAGTATCTTCTTCATTTCTTCTATTGACATTACTAGATACAGATCAACAAGTATGTGTTCTCTCATTTGTTCTTCTTTAGTTCTTGCATTTACTCTCCTTATTTCTAATACTTCATAAAGCCCTTTAGGCAACGCTAACATTATTTCTATGAGAGTCATATTGAAATTATTCAAATATTTTATTGTGGCTTCTTCAAGACTTCTCTCACCGGCACTATAAAAAGTGTCATACCATTTAGAAAGTGGTTTGAGATTATGATATTTAATCAAGGATTTTTCCACTTCCTCTACAGACATACTTGATCTATCAATTTTCACCTTTTTCTTTGATTTCTCTTTACCAGAGGGCTTATCCTTAGAGACTTTTGATGTCTTTGTGCCCTTATGCTTGATTTATCTCACTTCGTCTAATTCAGTTTCTTCATCCTCTTCAACTGCAACATAGACTCTTGTGCTTTTATGCTTCTTCCTCTTTCCTTCTCTTCCAGATGACTTGACTTGAGCTTTTACTAGGTTTGATTTCTTTGTAGCACCGGATGAGAGTGTAGCTCACTTCTTATAGATCTAGATTTGGTAGAGGATGTTGTTGGACTAGCAGACTTAGTTCTAGTAGGCTCTCCTTCTTGAGCTTGTTCTCTTTTCCTCCTGGCTTCCCTCACTACTTCAGCTGATATGCCCATGCTTTCTGTAAAAGCTTCAACTTCCTTTCTCACTTTCCGGACTATGATAGGCTTATTCAGTTCTGCATGCACTTGCATATCTTTTTCTTCAAAGGTACCAAACCTTTCTTCTATCAGATCCTGAGGTTTACTCAATAAGTATTGAGCATACAATTCCAATATGTGTTCTTCAACCTCATATCCCATAGGCATTATCCAAATTGTTCTAGGTTCTACTACTTCCATCAAGCACTGATCAATGTCAACCATGAAGAAAATAGTGTCCTTGTATTTTTCCACAATAGCTATAGGAATCCTTTCCCTAGCTTGCATTTCACTCTGAAAACTTTTGAAGTAACCCCAGATAGCATTTTTCCTTGCTTTGTTGTCACCAATTTTATACAAGATGTCTCTAATTTGAATAGCTACACATTTATCACTTTGCCATTTCAATTTTCCAACTCCTAGAACTTCATTCATGAAGTTGAACAGACATAACAATAGATTGCCATACTTGAAAGAATTATTCTTATCCTTCTTGATTTTTCCAAGATTTTCAATTAGCTGGCTCTGGAGTAACTCACACAAGTCATATTCTACATTTTCCTTCACCATCTGATAAGTTGCATAGATTGCAGTACCGATTACAAAGTTATCCCGGCTAGAGTGATAGATTTTATATCCAATAACCATAGAGGAAAATCTTACATCCACTTCAATAATGTCATTAATTGTCATGGCTCTCTTGTCAAAAATTGAACCAGTTGTCTTGGTGACTATTTGGTTCTTCATACATTTTAATGTGGGCAACCCACCGGATGAATTCAAACCAGTAACAATCCTTATAGCTTCCTTTGTGATCTTGAAAGGCTAACTTAACCACATAAATTTGGCATGCACTCGACTTAATATGTACCGAACCCATTCATTTTCATCTAACATGGGAAATTTCATAATTTGCATGAACTTCTTCTCCTCCAAATTCTTGAATTCAGGCCTTACACAAAGATCTTCCCCCACAATGTGATTTGTGTACAGATTGAACAACTAGGAGCTTCCTAATTCCTCAAAATTTGCATGAATATATGCCCTAATATCTTCAATTCGCAAAACACCATACGGAATGGAAGAAAATGCACCTAATGGTTTTGTCTCAATAGATTTGAATGGGTGCCATTTGAATTTTGGATGGGGTCTATCCTTAATATCAACAACTAATGAAGTAGCCATTCTTAGAAATTTCAAGTTCACAAGTTTTGCAGATAAATACCTTTCATCGAATTAGGGTTTGATCGCTAAATCACCTTCAAACTTGTATCTCACCAACCTTCGCTTGCAAAGCTCTCCAAAATTCTTCTCAAAATGAAATGTGACAAATGAGGAATAAAAGTAACCTTTTATCATTCACACACCTAACATTTTGTCACAATAAATGCTTTTGCCCTAGGTCTTTCGGATACCCTGTTTTCACAGACTATGAAAGAAAATTCTTCTGCGGAACTTCAATTTTGCATAAATTCCCTCTACAAGAGATCCCAAAACATCTGTAGATTATCAATGCAACCGTTCCAATTTTCCACATTCTAGTACCAACTACTAGCAAGGGGGCTAAAAGATTTTCTTGAGATCTCCCCCTAAGCCAGAGGCCATAAACTAATTCTCGGAGGAGTTTCCAATACCATATTCTGGTGCTGACTCGTTTCCTGCATCAGAAGCACTCTTCTGAGTTCACCCATGTCTTCTTCATTTGATTCATGATCTCATTCACAATAACCTTTCCTTTTCCCATATCATCCTTCTGCATAGTGTTCCCTTTGTTTACCAGACCCTTCCTGCTTCTACAGAATCTTGCAATGTGACTAGATTTGTTACAATTATAGCACACATCATTTCTTTGTCCAAACCAGTTATTCCATTGATTTTCTCTTGATCTATACAAGTTAGCAATATGGCCAAATCTATTGCAGGCATAACATCTGACATTATTGAAAGAGTTGTTTGTCATATTTTTCCATTCAATTGACTTATGACAATACTTATTGCAATTGAAACACTAACCTAAGAATGATGTACCACTTGAATTCATTCTTCTTCTACATTGAACAACCATAGCATCATGTGCTTCCTTCAATGCACTAAGCATTGTCTCCATTTTAGGACCAATTAGTCCTCTAAGCTCACATACCCTTTCAACAATTTTGTCATTTTCATGCTTCAAACTTTTAATTTTGTCAAGTAGGGATATGAGTTGACCCTCATGCTTACTCATAGAAATAGTTAGAGGATCAAAGGCTTGAGAAATATCTGCTAATTGTTTCTTATATTCATTCATTTTCTTTTCAGTGTCCTCAGTGAATTTAGAAAAATATAAGCATGACTTGTAAATATTTCCACCTTCAGATAATGCACTTTGAATATTCTTTACATAGGTAGCTAACAAAGATTTATCATTAGCAATCATACCCTTCAATCTACTAAACCTTTTTGCATCAAATTATTTTTGAATCTTATCCTCAGCTGACTTTTCAAGGGACTCAAAATGAGTACCTACAAAGTTGATAAGCTTCTTCAGATGAACAAAGGGAGAATCGAATGATTCCTTGACATGTGTAGGCATGATCTTCTCCAAGATACTGAATGCAAGAATTATCAATTCATTGTCTTCAATGTGAGATTTCAATGTCTCTTCCCTTGCCTTAGCCTGAGAAAATGATGCTACCTTTAGCTTATGAATAGGAGATAGAGTGGCCAAGTTGATAGGACCTTTAACAAATTTAGGTTCAAACTCCTCCTGTTGTTCTTCTAAAAACTCCTTTACTGCCTTTGTAGTGTCTCTTGCTTCCTTATCATTTATGGTGATAAGGAGGAAGATGGGAGTAGATGTACCTAAGAATTCTTCCAGTGCTTCCTCTAAAGAGAAAACATCTAGGGGAACTTCATTCTAGGTTTTACATTACTCTTAATCAGTTCAAGAGGAATTATATCAAGAGGCTCAGCAAAAATCATGTTATCTCTCCACCATGGTTTCAACATAGACTATTCAAGAGAGAAACCCAACCCCAAATTGTACTTGTGAGGCCTAACTTGGATAGGGACTTGGATTCCTTGTTCAATATTCACACAACCTTTACGGTTATAACCATATTTAGACACAAGTTTGTATCCAAGGCCATAACGCATTTGCAAAACCTAAGAAGAAGGTGGATCCACATAAAGAGTGTCATTCCACCAATGAGTATCGAACATGTATAAAAGATCACAATCAACCTTCTTGTAAAAACTATAAACATTAACTTCCTCAGTAGAAGCATGATTATCTTTCTCAAGGGGAGTACAATCATTTTCCTTGATAAGATATCAATTGTCCTTCTCAATGGGAAGATGATAAACCTTCTTAGTAGAGGTGTATGAGACTATCGAAAGCTCGAGGTGGATCAGGTCAAATTTGTATTCTCCAATAAACAATTTGGAGAAATTCAAAGACCCCCAATCATCACCAAGACACACATTTGATTAAGAAGAAGAAGCAGAGGGGGAAGCCATAGGATTATTCACTTCAGGTCGATCTTCTTTAGGGACATCTACTTCAAGGGAAACCTTTATGGAAGGAACCATTGAATAACATAACAACACATCAGAGGCTAATGATGGAATACAATTTTGAAGAGTGGAAACAACTAAGGCTTCGACCAATGACTACCAGCTCGCAAAGGTGCACAGCCCCAAGGTCAACCCTTATTGTAATTACTTCATTATTAGCAACAAATTTTATACAACAATGCAAGGTAGAAGTTATAGACCCCAAAGCATGAACAAGTGGGTAGGTAACAAGTGCCAACCTCAGAGGTAAGATTGTTGTGCCTAGGTCTTTACAACCAACATTATTGAATCCATGATTGTATAAAGAAGTAGCTAAAGATGAAGAATCAATTTTAATCTTAGGTAATAAATCAATGCCACATAAATTGAGATTCGAACCAGTGTCAACGAGAGCACATCTAACACCAGTGTTATTAATGTTAACTATAATCATCAAAGGGTCTGCTTGCTTTTGCAAATATGGGGGTGGGAGTTCTTGTAGATAGAATGTAATATTCGATGAATCTGCACGAATATGAGCCATTAAAGCATTGATATCTGTTAGCCTTGTGGAATTAGGAAAGAGGATCTTTTGCAAGGCTTCCTAAAGCATACCTTGATAAACCGATGCAAATTGAAGCAAGTCCCACAATGAGATCTTAGCTGGGGTAACACGAAGTTTCTCGACAAGATCATAATTACTAGATTCTTTAGTCATGGGTTTAGGCCCTAAAGGAAGACTTGGTTGAGAAGGTGGTAAAGAATTTAGAACAAAATTAGTTTGAGAAGTAGATTGATTTAAATTTTGCTGATTTCTTCTAGTATTGTACATATGTCCTACGACATTATAAGAATCAACAGCTTTTAAGAATCTCGTGTAAAGCTCCAACAAGTCATTAGAGATTGAAACCCCATAGATAGAATGAATCCTCTTAGGAGAAGGGCTAGCTAGGTTCAAGTAAATGATGGGTCTCTTAGGCCTTTCAGGGGCCATGAAAAAATCACTACATTCATAGGCTCCTCAACTTACAAAGAGGAAGTAGACAGTTGTGATAAAAAAATTTGTTTGGTAGATCTACAAATAGGAGAAGATACCTCTAAGAAATCATCCATGTCATCATTTAACATATCGAAAACTTCCTTAGAAAAAGAATTATCATAAACATCAAAACATTGCAGAAAATGATCTGGCATGGTTCATGTCAGGTTCACCAAAAATGTAGAGAAGGGGGATTTTCTTCTCATGAGTATCTTGATTACCAAGAGAGTCTCAGGGAATGAGCTACCCTAAACTACCTCAAACTACCTAATGAGTTGAATAAAATGAAAGAGATTGCAAGAAATAGATCAAGAGTAAATTTTCAGGAGTGATAATAGGTAGATAGCTTTAGGCACCAAAAGAGAAAATGACTAATATTTTTGTGATAGGAGGGGTTCTTGACAAAAATATGGTAGCAGAGCAGTGGAAGGTCAGTACGACACGTTGAAGTCTAAGAGACATGCTAGGGTCTTGTACGAACATAGAACTAAACCCTCAGATAGAACTTCAAAGGACATGCTAAGTGTTCCAGATCAAAGGCTCATTTAACCTACTAATTTAATAGAAAACAAGAAATATAGATAAATGACAAGGGAGGAATAGAACCAAATCACAAGAGCTCTTGCACTTTGAAGCCTCCCATAACACTTCGCATGAACAACTTGCACATAAGGAAAATGAGGAAAAATGTTGGGGTGATTTTGGGGCTTGCCATAGTAAAACCCTCATTTTGGTGTTCCCACCTCCACGAACCAGTATATAGACAAAGAAAAGAATAGAAAGAAATTAAAGTAGACACAAGAGTGATAAGAGAAAACCTTGCTCAATGAGGAGAACTGGTATCACAAGATAAAGATACAAAGTGATAAAAGTGAACCCTGCTCAAGGAGGAGAACCTGTATCATAAGATAAAGACACAACTAGATAATATGCTAGCAAACAAATAAGAATCAAGAGATCATTACCAACAATCTATGGCTCCCTCTTTTATTGATAGACATAGTGTTAAGTTCTTGTAAGAGAGCTTTGGTTGTTGGAGAGACTAAGTCTAGTAGAGCTTTGACATTTTTTGGGCCCTCCTTATAAAGTCTAGCAGAGCTTTGACATTGTTACTTAATCAAGGTTTCACATCCGAATATATATTAGAAATAGAGCAAAAATTGAAGACCAAATTGAGACCTTGAAGTTCCAGAAAACCCTAACTAGACTGATATGCCAATTCTGGCATATGAGTCCTAGTATAGATCATTTTGCAAGTTTTTGCAATTTCAGACACCCATTTGCTAGATTTCAATTTTTGCACAAAAACCCAGATCTGGGACTAAATCACACAAACTGGCGTATGAGTCCCAACATACTTTAAAATCAATGTTTTCAGCATTTCAAGCCTTCATCCAGTCTTATTAAGGTTTCCAGGTGCACACCTTTCATCTTGCAGCTTTCTATTCTATTTTACATGCATTTTTAGGTCATTTAGTTAAAGATTGCATCATATTAGGGTTAAGCTTTACATCTTGCATTTCACTTGTCTTTCCAAGCCCTAGCTTGGTTGTGAACCTCTCATTAATTTACAATTAGACCCTAGGCTAGCCCTATTGCAAGATCTCTTCCTCCTTTAAATATTTGAGGTTGAGATCTCTAGGGTTTGTCCTTGAATGAAAGTGATTGAAGTTTTTATGATCAAAAGTTAAAATGCATGATTAAGTAACATAATAAAAAAGGTGATGTAAAATGGGATGTGATAGAACCAATTCAACACCGCCATTACATCTTCATAAAAACCATGTTATGCCAAAGATCCAAGAATGCAAGGAACCTCCATGAAGTCATGATCACCATTAATAAACCATCACTAGAAATAGCTCAACTCAATGATATAACCAAACTATCCATGACATGGTGGTAAATAACCTTGCTACTAGTCCCAATAGTTGATTGTCTAGGAATTATAATCATCCATCTTCTCATCCCAATGCAAGATAGTACTGCAAAAAATAAAAATAATTATTTTGAATAGCACTCTGGCTAGTTTTGTTCCTTCTTCCATCTCCCAACTGTGTTCTCATCAATAATTTATTGATAATACGATCCTTCTTGGAGAAGCCACTATTGTTGAGGCGAAGGAGTGGATAGATTTTATTAAAAAAATTCTTCTACTTCTGGTCAAAGTGTTAATCTGGCTAAAAGCACAATTTTCTTTCTCAATGTTCTCCTCCTACTCCAAACCAAAATCTCCAAGATACTTAACTATCAAATCCTTTCCCTCCCTTCCACTTACTTGGGAATGCTTCTCATGGTGAGTAAGTTTGATAATTTTGTGTGGCCCAGCTTACTTAATAGATTTCAAAGAAAACTTGTGGCTTGAAAGGGTGCCCTTCTTAGTAATGCTAGCAAACTACTCCTCTTGAACTCCACTCTCCAAAGCACAAATATCTACCTCATGTCCATTTTTATCATTTCATCTTTGTGGTCTAACAAATTGGACCAAATCCAAATAAGGTTCCTGTGGTCAAGAATTGAAGAAAAAAATTGCTTCTCTCTAGTCAATTGGGACACTATCTACTCCAAAAAATTGTACGGTGGACTTGACTTGAGAAAAGCCAGGAAAATGAACATGGAACTTATTACCAAAGTTAGTTGGAGAATGTTAAGCCAACATGCCAAATGGATCTCTATCCTTAAAGCTAAATATCTGAATGGTGGGGAGGGTATTTCTTTCCTTCATAATGTTCAAATCCCCTCAGAGTCCATTATCTAGAACAACCTCCTCAAAACTAAAAATTTAATTTCTCAGGGTGTCTCCAAGCAAGTTTGGACTAGTGAATCGGTTTGTTTTTGGGGATGATTGGTGGATTTCGAAGCAAGCTCTTGGTATACATTCAATTTATTCTACTATCAATTTAGATATCTACTCAATATTGGGCCCTAAGGTGTCAAATTATTTAGACCACTCCTCAAATCCAACCCTCTAGAAGATTGATCCTAACAAGCATGACCCACCACTTCGCTTGGCTACATCAAAACTTCTCAAAATGGTTGGTAATATAAGAATTTTCAATTCTAATTTACTTGATTCTTTTATGCGAGTGGACTCTATGGATGGTAACTATTTAGTTAGGTCTAGATACAACATTTTGTCCACTGTTTGGGTTCCTCAATTCAATTGGATGAAAATTTGGAGGAACAACTCCTTGCCTAAGGTGCAATAATTTGGGTGGAGGGCATGCCATGAGAGAATTCTCACACTCGATAATCTATAGAAGAGGGAGAGGCATCTTAACAATAGGTGATTTTTGTGTGAGAAAGATGAAGAAAGAATTTCTCATATTTTATTTCACTACTACTCTAGAAAGTTTCATAAAAAAAATTAGTCTTTGTTCAAGTTTATTTGGGTTTGGTAAAAAGATATAAAGAATGTGTTGGAGGGGTGGTCCTCACTGATGCTTCATCCTTTGGTCACTAAGTTGTGGTGGCAAGCTCTATTTTTCATAGGTTGGGTGTTCTGGAAAGAGCACAACAACATGATTTTTAGGGATAAAAAATTAACTTGGAAGGTTGTTGTGAATAAGATTATTAACCAAATTATTGAGAATCTTAAGATGACCTCTAGCAAGTTGAAAATAAATCCTTCTAAATTGGAGTTCACCATTGCCACATCTTGGAATTTATCTAAGGTCCTTAATTCGACACCATAGAGTGAAGTTTGTTTTGGCTTGTGCAGTTAACTTAGGTTTACAAACTTCTAAATTTGTTGAAGTGGTGGCTGACTATCATGGGATCCTTAATGCTAGGAATGTTGGAGTGTCGACTTTGACAATTAAAGGGGATTCCAATGTAGTGTAGAAAAATGTATCCTTTTACATTTTCACACTTATTTGTATAAACAAAAAAACAAACCATAAGGCTTACAAAAAGTCAAAAAAGGCCCATAAACATAATTGTATTATGCCTCAATAAAGCGATTCTCATTGATTAAAAGTTATGACATTAATGGGCTAACTTCCAAGCAATGAGATATAACATAGCTGGATTGAAGTTTCCATGTACAAATACTATACTGGACGGCAACTGTCATACTCTTAACCTAATCATATCTACATTCTGCATAAGCCTTTATCAGGAATTTCCACCAACAGCTTGATTCTTCATGTTTTTTACTAATATATCATTTTAGACAACGACTCTCAACACTCCAACGTGATCAGAAGTTTTTGTTTGTTATACCCAACTGTCAATAATAGTAGGATGCAAATTATTTAATGAATCATTGATAGGTCTGTACTATATATGCTGTGTAGATTTCGTATCTGAATAGAGAATTCAATTGCTTTAACAATAAGATGTGATGCCAGGTAGGTACATTTTGGACTCTATTGTTACTGTTCATGAGAACTTACATTCGTTAATGGTTTCAAAAACTGAAGGGTTTATTCTTAAATTGGACATTTCCAAAGCCTATGATCGGGTTGATTGGAATTTCTTGTTTAAAATCCTGGACAAGTTTGGTTTTAATAATAGAGTTATTCAGTTGGTGAACCAGCTTGTCTCGACAGTTACCTCCTCTGTCATTGTGAATGGATCACCATCAAGTTTTTTTCATACCTCCAGAGGCCTTAGACAGGGAGATCCTATTTCTCCTATTCTGTTTACTATCTTGGCTGAGAGTTTGGGGAGAAATATTAAAAAGCTTATTGATCAAAGATCCCTTGTTGGCTTAAGACCTTCTTCTTCTCTTCTTACCTCTTCCCACCAGCAATTTGTTGATGACACCATTCTCATGGGAAGATCTACTATGACTGAAGCTAAGACTTTAAAAAAAAAATTGAATCTTTATGAATCTGCTTCTGGGCAAGTTCTCAACAGGGCTAAGAGTTCAATTTTTTTCATCAATACTCCGGAGTATAGACAAGTCAAACTTGCTTAGATTCTTGGATGTCGATTTGAGCCTCTCCCGTCAACCTATCTTGGCTTACCTCTTTGTTCTAAACCTTCAGAATCGTTCTGGATTTCTTTGGTTGAAAAATTCAATAAGAAGCTATCGGGGTGGAAAGGTGCTCTTCTCAGTCAAGCGGGAAAAATCTAGCTCCTTAAGGCTTCTCTGCAAAATCTCCCTATTTATGCTCTCAGTATATTTAAAATTCCTGCTAAATATGCTGAGGCCATTGAAAAAAATTAGAAAAGGTTTTTCTGGTCCGGAGTGGAGGACAAGATGAGAATGCCACTTGTCGGATGGGATCTTGTTTGTAGACCCAAGTCAAGGGGGGGGCTGGGTTTAAGGAAAATTAAAGTTTTGAATATGTCCCTTCTTGCTAAACAGCTTTGGAGAACTCTTACTTTAAATGGAGAATGGCGTGAAACTTTAAAAGCCAAATATTTTAATAACTATGAGTCTTCTAATGAGATTATAAATTCTTCTTCTTTACCTCATGGGTCTATATGCTGGAATGATATGGGTAGAGGAAGAAAGTTGTTGGAAATGGGAATTGGATGGCTGATTGGAAATGGAAATTATGTTAGATTTTGGGAAGACAGGTGGCTTTTTAAAGATCCTTTAATTAGAATAGAGAAATTTAGTAAATGGATGAATGACTATAAAAAGGAATTTGGAATCTTGGTTAAAGATTATTGGAGGAATGGTGGTTGGGTTGATTTGATAACCATCAGTCAGGATCTTGGCCCTGTTCAGTTGGCTTTCAGAGCCCTAAGACCAGCTCAACACTAGGTGGAGGATCTTGCTGTCTGGTTAGACAACCTGTCTGGTATTTTTTCAGTTTCCTCTGCCACTTCTTTGTTGGTTAGTCCGATGGGGCCTCCTCCCTTCTGGGCTAAGGCTTGGATTAATCACCTGACTCCGAAAATCAATATTTTCTATTGGATAATGCTACGAAATAAGATTCTCACTTTGGACAATCTTGGAAAAAGAGGAATTCAATTACCAAACAGATGTTATATGTGCAGGAATGAAGCCGAGTCTGTTAATCATCTTTTTCTTCATTGCCCTTTTGTGTCAATTATTTGGGATAAACTTCTGGTGCTTCTTGATGTGGGCTGGATTTTTCCTGCCTCTGTCAAAGATTTCTTCATGCAATGGAAAGCTCCTTCAAGAAATCTTTTTGTGAGAAAGCTATGGTCTTTTATTCTACCTTTTGAGTCTTGGAATATTTGGAAGGAAAGGAACAACAGAGTGTTTAGGGATAAAGAGATGTCGGAAGGGGACTTGCATGCTAAAATTGTAAGGGCTATAAAGGAAAACTTATCTTTAATTCCTAAAAAAATGTTTGAGAAAGCTATCTAGTCTCCTTTTGATATTGCTATGGCCAAAAAGTGGAATTCAAAATTAGTTGGGTCAAATGTCCTCAAACCTGGTGTCTGTGGGAGAGAGAACACTAATTGGTCTCTGTCGCCTTTGGGCTGGCTGAAAGCCAATTTTGATGGTGCGGCTAAAGGTAATCCTGGGAAAGCTGGCAGTGGGTGTGTTTTAAGGGACAACTCGGGGGCTTTTATTGCAGCTTTTGTTGTGGACATTGGAACTCAAACTAATCATGTTGCGGAAGCTGTTGGGGCTTTTCATGCGGTCAGCTTAGCCCTCAAGATCAACACAAAATATCTTTGGTTGGAGGGTGATTCATTAAATATAATAAATTGCATTCTTGGGCTTACCCCCCCCTCGTGGACCATCAAAAAATGGATCGAAGATATGAAAACTTTATTAAGTAAATTTGATAAAGTGAAAGTATCCCACGCCTATAGAGAAGCCAATAAGGTGGCGGATTTCTTCGCCAATGAAGGGGTTAAGAAGGGTGGGGAAAACACATAGAGGAAGAATGATAACCTCCATCCTGAAGTGAAAGCGCTAATTTATTATGATTCAGTGCATGGAAGAGAAGGCAGTCTTAGTCATGATGAAACGGATAAAGATCAGGTACATCGATTTCATTAGATTTGATGGGACTGACGTCATTTTCTTTTTCAAGAAGAGTCTTCGGCACACTTTCTGGGTGTTCGACAAAAAATGCCTAAACGGGACCCAAAGCAACTGTAGAGTGTTGTTTTACAGAGTTCTGAATATGGGCAGAGAAAGAAAACATGTGGAGCCGAGCAGTTTCCAGGAGCACAGAAAGAACGCTAAAGCGTGGGAAAGAATTGAAAAGGGAGGTTTAATCCCGTATCTGGAAAAGCTCCATGGTACGGACGAGGGGATGCTGGACTATTTTGTTAAAAACTGGAAAAATGGTGAGATTGTGCTGTTTGGTAGGAATGTTAAGCTGAGTGAGGACTTAATTGGTGAGATAACAGGTCTTTCGACTGAGAGTGTTAAATTCTATCGGGACCGGCGATTCTCTGATGAAGCGGTCATTAAATTTCCCAAAAAAGATAAGGAGAAAATGAAGATGGTTAAGGTTGCCAATAGCTACTTTGATGTTGAGTCCATCAAATCTATATGGAGGAAAGTTTTAAGAGTCATTATGGAATATATCATGGTTGACGGGCACTTCACCAGAGTTTATGGTTACCACTTTGCCATACTGAACCATTTCCGTCACAAGGTTCGTATATCTCTGCCTTATTACTTATTTTCTTCTTTGAAGAATTGCCTTGATGATGTGGAAAGAAACCCCAGGAGGAATGCTATTATTCACCCTGGTCTTGTTAGGCTCATTTTTGAGCATTTTCAAAACTTACCTGCTTTGCCTAAAACTGTTGAAATCGAAGATTTGGATGATGAGGAGACAGAAAGTAGTAGGGAGATCGAACCCCGGGCCCCCCTGCTTGTGTTCTTGTTGGTCATGAAACCATTGCTCCCCAGTCCCTGTCTTGTCAGAAAACCCTTAAGGATTCTGCCCCGCTGTCTTGTCCTAAATTGCAGCCTCTGCATGAGTGCCCTAATCCGGGTTTTGCTTCACCGCCCTGTCTTAATCCCCAGCCGTCTCTTGGATGCCCTACTCTGGGCTTGTCCCCTGGCTTTAAAGGTACCTCTGTTACGAAACTTGTTTCGTATTCTGGGAATTCAATGGAAATCCTCTCTGATAAACCCATCGTCAGTAAGGAATCAGCCCCTAGTGCCCATGCGTCTGGAAGATTGGGGAATGATCATTATGAGTCCCCTATTCAGGATGAAATTAATTCAGCCCTGAATAAGCTCAAGCCTGAGGACATGGTGAGTATAGCAAAAAAAGCACGGATGGCCTTTTCACTATTCTCAAGTGGACCCAGAAAGAAGTCTGTGATTTGAAAGGCCGTTTTACTGATCTCAGCAATAGGGTCACGGACTTGGAGTAGAAGATTAGTTGGAACCGTAGAGATAATGAAGGACAGGAAACTCCCTTACTGAGGAAAAGACAACAATCACAGGAGGATAGATTGACAAGTATCGAGTGCAGCATGTCCAAGATTGGCCAAAACATTAGGGCCACTGTTGCGAACAATCAAAAATCGCTAGGCATAACACCATTATCATCAATGCGATGGTGGAAAAGCTTGAAAAAAACCAAAAGGGTTCGCTAGTCGTGGATTTGGATGCAACAGGGGAGGCAGCAGATCAGCTGGTGAAGGGATTTCGACTCGTACCCGGGCTAACATTAAGAGAAAGACCCCGACTTCATCACATACAGCTCAAATTCTCAAGCAGGGGTTACAGGACATGCAGGATGTTGAAAAGGAGGCTGAGGAGTTACTGAACACCTTGGAGTAGCGTGGTGGTGTTTGTTGCTGGTTTTTTGGGCGGTCCTTTTTTGGGCCCTGTTGTCTCTTGGTGCTGTCGTTTCTTTTTTGGGACAATCGTCTGTTTGTTTGAACTTTTTATGTTATCTTTAGTTGTTTAAACTCTGCGGTTTCAGGCCCCTGTAAAACCTATTTTTTCCTTTTCAAAAACAATAAGATGTGATGTAATAGATCTTATATTCTCATATAGGCTAAGTCGATGAGCTATAATATCAATCCTTCACTTCAATGCGTTACATGTATAAATTCTTTGACATTGATCTTTGCTATAATATCCATCCTTCACTTCAATAACTCTGGCCTTTGAGCTCACCACTTTATCTTAAAGTAGTCTATTTTATGTTGGAACAACCAGTTTAGACTTATAAATACTCTATCTTGGTTCGTCAACGATTTTTTGTGCATTAACTATAGACTGTTCTATTTTCCTTGCTCTAGATTGTCCATTAATATATGACAAAGCTTTCTTATTGGAGAAAAGATCTGTTCAAATAGCTTAAAGTCTAAGTTGTAGGTCTAACTTATGGTTAAGGAAAACATCTTCAATGGCCCACTTAACTTTATTAAGTCAGAAAGGTTTGTTGGGACACTGTTGTGTCTGACCTTTTTCACTGCCACAACCTTGGCCTGTGTGCAAACTTGTATTTTCAGTGGATGTCACTAGCACCATCTAACTTTATTTCGATGACCACCATAATCAATAATAAGACTAATGTACAGGTGATAATTTATACACTGATCAATAATTACGATTAAATCCCCGATGATAATTTATTGCTACTCAAAGTGATATTTTCTGGCAAATTGTTACAGATCTGATCCGATCATGTGACAGACTATGTAGGACACACAACACAATTAGAGGGAACGTGCAGTTTCCCAGTTCGATAGTCCCCGTTACCAATGAAGATACTTAAATTGTCGAAGTGAACCACAAGGCGCAATACAATGCTACAATCCACTACTCATTGTAGAAGGAGAACTTATTTATATCAATTATAGTTTAAACATGCTATGGAATCCCCATGCATGAGGGGTAGTATTATCAAGAGGCTCTCAGTCAGTAATAACATCTTCTCTTTAGAGTGTTCTGGATAGGCTATTATGGGCGAGCAGGAGAGATGGCAAGTTGCAGGCGGGAACTTATCAGAACCGTCCAACCATGTATTATTTTTATTTTAATATAAAGTAGAAATATTCATTAAAAAAAAGATATGCTATGGAATGAGTTTACTTTTGTTTACATTATCAGCAGAAAGGGTTTTAGTAAACTAGTAATTGGATCCATAGGTTCAACCGGCTCACTAATAAATTTTACATTGAATTTTTTTGGCATAATTAATTTTTAAAGAGAAATAGATTTTTGAGAATTGAAATGCTAACTACTATGAAATCAAAAATGAAATCGCATAATTATTTTTATATAGAAATTAAATTACACAAAGTTTCCATAAAAAACATAAGATTCAATTAATGACTTCTAACAAACTTTTCTCGAGAAAATTAAAACCTATTTAATAACCATTTTAAGAAATATAATCCTTTTAAAATAGAAAAATGAGAATGTAAGAAAATCGATAGGTTATATTATTATATGCTCTCTCTCTCTCTCTCTCTCTCTCTCTCTCTAGATCTAGTAAGAAAAATGATATGTTATCTACTTATAACTTCCTCATTGCATAATGATTGGATGAGTAGGATGACTATGTTAAAAGAATTTAATATATCTATTACACTTATAAAAAAATTATAGTTGAAAGATGCTTCTACTATATAATCCTACACATTCCTAACATGATAAAATATAATAAAATATCATATTACATGTTTATAATTGTAACATAGATTTTCAAGGAAACATAAACCTAAAATATTATTTATTTAATACATGTTTTATCTATATGTATTTAATACATAGAAATAGAATAAAATTATTAAGAATTCACCCAACAATATATCTACCAAATAATCTCTAAAATAGAAGAATTTTAAAAATTAAGTATAATAAAGTACATTTATTCAAATGGTTACATCTCATTTATTATGTCTTTCTTCTAAACATGGTAATCATTAATTTTATAAATTATTATATCATTTCCTAGAATACAAACAATACTATACGTGCATTGGAGTTGATAGTGAACCACATAGCTCCCAAAAATAACCTACAACCAAAATGCCTATCACTTTGAGATAAAAATACACATGATTTTGTTATGCAACCTTTAAAATATATTTTATCTATAAAAGAATGATGACTTCTATATTGAATGATCTAAATGAATATGATTGGATTGGATTATTAAAATGTACAAACCAATACTTATAAAATCAAAAAAGAAAACCCTAGATAAAACCCTAGGTGAAGATTAAATTAGATCATGACAAGTGTCATCATCCTATGATATGAAACAACATGACCTAAATATAATAAAATAACTCCTAAGTCTAGCTTAAATGTAATAAAGTAAAATGGGAGCTAATCGCTAGTATTGGCATAGTGTGATGGGTTAAATATGGTGTTGTTGTTCTTGCCACCAAGGTTCAAACCCAATTGGGGTGTAATTGTTGAGTGTTTATATTGAGGATGAGGTCCCTCTTTTTTGACCTCATCATTTCATAGCTTTGATTCAAAAGCATTTATCCCTTTACAAAAAATGGGACATAATTAATTAAAGATGATTAATTAATCAATTAACTAGGATATTATTCTATTTAGTGTAACACCCCCTTAAGTACAACTTAGTAAGAAGTTAAAAAACTAATGATAAATGTAATGATGGATGCATGGATGGGTCTCAACTACAATTCCTAATAAGGTAACCATGTACAAACAAATGAATCTCTCATAACCAGAGAAAGGAAGAAAACAACATGGGAAAAATCCTCTCTAAAAGAGAGAAAAATTAAAAAACACTAGTAAAAGAAGGAAAGAAGGATGACTTGATATGACCCTCCACGGATTGCTTCTATCACACAATTACAATAGATTTGGACCTACAAGAGGAGAGATAATATGGGAATGTGAACTTCTCCCATAATTAAATAGCTCCTATGTCAATGATGAAAGCTTGAAGGTAGAACATGATGAACTACTTACAAAAAAAATCCCCATAGTAAGAAACAAATCTAATAACAATTAGAGAAGTCATTTCCATCACTTGGATGAATAGGGAATCCAAATCAAAATGATGTGTGCCAATAAAAACTTTTCAAATGTCCACATGTCAAAATGAGATGATGTCAATCCAAAATCTTGTGAACTTGAATTTAGAAAAAGCTCCAAAGACAATGATGATGGGCTGATAGAGATGATGTGGCTATCATAAAAGATGAGATGAATATTCTCAAAATAATACTTCAAATATACAATATGAAACTCCACAAAAAAAATGATATATCTACAAGATATGAATCCCAAGTAGTTATATTTGGAAGATGATGAATTTTTTACTACAATGAATCAATAGGGGCCATGGATGTAGTGATACTAATCTAATCAGGAACAATACACAATGGAGATTAGGTCTCAATAGGAAGAGTGGGAAAAACTATGAAATCCTTTGAACCATTGTATCATGATCAAAGGGTATACAATTTGCATCATATAGGGGAATGAGATAATCTATAGTAGGATCATCTAGGAATGGAGAGATGTGAGGATTTGTATGGATCTCCCATAGTCTAAAGTGTGTGGGGAGAATCAATTTCCAATGAAACACTAACAACATCATTCCTACAACATTATTGAATGAGGAATCAAATTTCTAAAGATATATCATGTTTATGAAAATCCAACGTTGTATGCCCAAGTTATGGGGAAAAGAAACAAAACCATTTAGGAATGATTGGTAGGATTAGGGGCCAAATTGGTGGTATGTTGATGATGTCACCCTAATGTCATGATTCTATCAACAAGTATATTCATTGTTATTTTCTCGGTTGGTTAGAATATTCCATTTTATGGCCAATATATTCCTTAGTCGACTAGTATATTCTATTTTCTGAAAAAGGGCCAAGACATGTAGGTCAATGTATAGAATAATTTTTACATCGATGAATATACTATTGCTATTGTTGAATGGCCATATTCACCAACTATATTTTTAACCCTATCGGTGAATTGTAACCTATGTTCTAAGTTTCAATTATTGGACTATCAAAAAATTTCACTAGCTAATGTAACGCATCGCCAATATGTAGCAAATTTCATCACACAACCCAAGTAGTTACAAGGTACTATATACTCTATGCTAGAAAAATTCCTACACACTTTTCATTCTTAAATTAAAATCTATATTTTTAAAATACCATACGAACATGTTGTGTGAAAGACTAATGGTAGCTAAGGTTCTATGCAGTGTTGTATAACTATGCAAATCTGTATGGATCCATACAACCATATAACATTGTGTGTTAGATTTCCTATCCACCTTAAAAAAAATTCTTCACTGCTCAAATTTTGGTAAATTGACAAGGAATCTTAGGGCTTTTGGCTATTATAGACTCAATGGTGATGCTCATTTTTCTCTAGGAGGAGATAGTTTTTTCTCTCAAGGTTGTATCTATGAAAAACTAGATAAGAAGTCACAGATGTAGTGCTCGGATACCATGTTGGAGTTTATAGTGAACACCACAACTCCTATAAATCACCTGCAACTAAAATTCATATTACATTGAGTGAAAAGTGTCCTCATCATATGATATGAGACAATATGGCCTAAATATATAAAATGTGATCCTAATTTTATCTTATCTATAACAAAGTAAAAGAGGACCTAATTAATGATGTTTAATTAATTAATTTTTTAATTATCATATTTACTCTAACAATATGCTTTGACATTATCTACAAATCAAAAGTAACAATTAATATTATAATTAAGTGGCATCATCCCTACCACTGATGTATGTTTTTCATCAAGTGCTCCTCACTAAAGAAATTCTTAACACAAATATATCCACAATATTTTTCGAAGGTGGGTTCTTTAATTGAAGATGAACTACTTAAGAAGAAATGGGGTATTTTGAAGAAAGGTAAATTATTAGGGATGGTAAATAAATCAACTCACTTTAAAAATATATAGATGTCTATTATAGTAGGGATTTTGAATAATTAACTATTAGAAATTAAAATTTATTATTTATTTTGAAGTAAAATATAGTATTTAAATATATTTTTTAGATAAATAATGGTAAGAAATATATAAATTAATTTAAAGAATAGATTTTATGGAATGCATAATAATATTGATTTTTTTTGTGAAATTAAATGAGAGGGTTAAGACACATAGATCTAGGGATGAAATTATTGAATGTTAGCATGTTATTAATATGGTTATATTACATTGTGTATAGTGGCGGGTGTGTGGGTGTGTATAGTTAACTATCTATAACTATTTCATTCAAACACTCACTTCATTTCCTTGTATAAGTTCCCTACTATGCATCAATGAAAATTACTCAATCCTTCATATTTGACAAGATATGGTATCAGTTTGAAACCCTATACCTATGCATTGAAGTTTGTAGAACAATATGTAATCTGTGGTATATAAAACATGGCGATGTAATCTGGGTCTCAATGGGATTTTATTATGGATTGGTTGTTAGAAATATGAAAGATGAATACAATTTTTTGTGGAAGAAAATATCAATATGCTTTGAGGTGGAAGTGGATTTGAGGTCTCCATGAAGGCATAATAACACATACATGTTTGGAACTGATATGATGGATTGAACGTAATAGATAAAATTGAGTTTATACTATAAGTTAGTTTTAGTAACAGTTGAGGAATTTGCAACTGCCAGTGGTGATCTACTACCAATAGATATGTTTTATGGGAGTAAGATAATTGCTTAAGATAGGACCTCTAGTAACAGAAAAAGTAGCCTTTTCCTTGCTTGTTTGGATAATTGACATTAAAGATGGATTAATGATGTCTTGAAGTCATGTTGTAATGTCTTGTACACATTCACACTATTCTAGGACCTTTATTTAACTAAAAAATGTTGTAATTGGTCCTTTGCAAGGGTTTTGCAAAGTGTTGTAACACACTTTCACACTTTTCTAAGACTTATTTGCTTAATTAAACCTAATGGGCCCCTTTCTAAATAAAAATATGCATAATGTATACCTTTTTTAAGTGTTGTAAAGTTTTTTAAGGCACTCTCACATTTACCTAGGTGGTCCTAATTCATTTTGGTTAAGTGGAGTTATTAACCCCCTTTCAAGCCTTAGCTTTGACACCTCCCAAAGACCTCTTCTGACAATCATAAATTAAATATTATAATTATTTTGATTGGGAAAAAATTGGTCTTGGTAAATTGAGCCATGAACCATTCACCTTTGATGGTGAGTGGGTCTTCCCTTAACAGGAACCCCTTTTCTCAATTCATCTGGAATGTGTTTTTGGCCTTCTTTTAGCTCCTAGAAGCGTGGTCCTGGAAACTTAGCCAGGACCCATTCACCTTTCGTGGTGAATGGGTCCTCCCTTAATGAGACCCCTATTTTTGAATTTCATTATATGGCAGGAATTTAATTATCTTTCTTTCCAGATCTGGTGTTGGCCTTAATTCTTTGAATTTTGGGGTTAATCTCCTAATTTAGTATAAATAAGCGGTTAATTCACATAGTTTCATACTAAAACTTTCAAGTATTCAAGCATCAAGACTTTCAAGAATTCTAGAGCATTTCAAGAGCATTCATGAGGCACTTCAAGGTAGATTTCAAGTGTTTATTGCAATAATTTAAAGTCATATCATCATGTCAAGGGTTTAATGCATTCGTGTGTGTTGAGCTAAGAAGTTAATGTTGCATTGAGGATCCTTTCACAACCATAATCCTACATCCAAGATCTACATTCTTCATGGCCACTCCACAATCGTTTGCAGATTTGATTCACAAGACAACATCTAAGGTGACATCATTTACATATTTCATATTTCATGCTTCATTTCATCCATTTCATATTTTGGTTTAATTACTGACAAGGGGTTTGATTTATACAATCCCCCATTCACTAACAAATCATTAAGTTTTCTTTCCCTTGAGTGTGTGATTGAAAATTTACGGGTCGAAGATCAAGTTAAGCAATATTTGGAGCAAGATTGTCAAAGTTGTCAAAGTTGCAAAGTTGCTAAAGTTGTCATTCAAAGTGCAAGATCACATAAAAAGCTCTACAAAATTAACTATAGGCTTCCAGAACTTGATAACCAGGATCTCAAGAGTGCGGACATCAAGGTATAGGATCCTAAGATAAATTTTATGAAACCCTAAAAGGACCTATTCACCCCTGAAGGTGAATGAGTCCTCCATACCTCAAAAAAAACCTTTTGGCTAGGTACACAACTTGTTACACTCTAGAAACATCCCCCATAGTTGCTATAATAGTTAGGTTGCATTTTTGGTTGTTATTAGCATCTTATTTTACATAATTTAAGTGGTTAAGGGCTTTTAAAAATAAGTGATCCATCTCTTTTGCACACACATTAGGTTGGATCCTATTTTCACACTAATCATTTTTGTTGTACCTGACTCATTCAACATTGCAATTTTCTAAATTTTAGAGTCTTTCATTGCATTTTAAGTTAAAATCTTCCATTCATTGCATTTAGATTTTCATTGAATTAGGGTTTATTCTTTTGCATTGAAATATTGTATATCATATAGGGTTTAGATTTACATTGTTTTGCATCTTTCTAAATCTAAAAATTACAAAAATAGATTAGTCATTTTGCACCTCATTTAGATCTCATTCAATTGCATTTGAAAATCAAAACAAAATTGCATTTCAATCTAGGTTTTGCATTTCATCTTTCTATTACATTTTTGAATTTAAACTACATTTCACTATCTACAACCTTGAATTGAAAGATATATCTAAAAGCTTGCAAACCATTAAAAATAGTTTGAAAATACCTAACTAGGACCCATTTTCCCATACTGGCGAATAGGTCTCTGATCAGGTCTAACTTGAAGCTTCTAGCATCTGAAAAGGCATCAAAATTGACTCTGAATTCCATAGAAAAATCCTAGAAAGACCTACCCATAACCCATTCACCCTTATTGGTGAGTGAGTCCCTATTAGCTACAGATCTACAATTTCAGGACATTAAAATCATATTTTAGGTTCTATTTGGTGCCATTATCTTGTTGTTTCAGTTTCCTGATTTGCTATTTCATCAATTTCATTACATTTAGCTTAAATTGCTTCATTTTAGTGCATTGTTAAAACTTCAAAATTGCATCAAAACATTTCATTTTCAGCTTATTGTATTTGTTTAATCAGTAAATTGAATTGCTTAGAATATTAAATTTCCATTTCATTCTAGGTTATTGCATTACCATTCTAAGGTTTGCACACTAGGTTTGTAAAACTTGCATGAGCTTTACAACTTGGTGTCCTATTCACAATACTATTATAATACATAGTTCGAGGCTCATGTCATCCAACAATCTCTCACTTGTCATGGATCTTGGGTGCTCTAACTCTCTTTCTGATAGTGTTAAAAATTAACCCTCCATGGCTCATAGTTTGCATACTTCATTACCTATGGCTTCACCTCCTACAATCAATGTGCATGATGTTATTGACAAGCTAGATGAAAAACTAGAAAACTTACAATTCCATATCCTTAGCGAATGTGTTGACATTAACTTAATTCCTATCATACAAAATCTAAGGAAAGTGCTTAAAACTCGAAACAAAACACAAATCATTTGTAGCCTTAGTTACTTCCTTCAAGAGTACTTGAACAAACAAGACAATAGCAACATACATGTGACAACCAATCCTCCTACTGAAAATAAGAATAATGTTAAAATGGTTCATGATCATGTATGCAATTACCTCCCACGGAGAATGTGATAGTATTTATCGAAGCTAAACCTCGTAAGGGCTTGACTAGACAACCTCTTGACATTTATTTCTCACAAAATGACATACCTAAATGTGCACTTGATGGTCCTCTTTACATAGCTAGTAGAAATCAATAATAAGCCCACTAATGGGATATTAATTGATCCTGTCTTTGGATAGAATGTGATCATAGAAGAATTCTTATATGTGCATGAGCTATATTAAGATACATATGACAATCTGAAAGCATGGATCAAGACGCATAATGGATTTTCTTTCCCTATCATAGGCTCAATAGATCTCCCTTTAAAAGTGGGATTGATAACATTAACAGTGTCATTCTCCATCATTACACAATCAAATCAATTTCATGTGAAGTTAGGCTATCCATGGCTTTGCTCCATGAATGTCATCCCTTTGGTTGTGCATAAATGTTTAAAGTTTTGATTTGGAAATAACATCTTCACTGTGCATCATAGCAGATTTCATCTGACCTTGGCAAAAGGGAATTTTTCATTAGATTACTTTTGGCCCAAGCCTCGTGAAGATTTATTTTTCAAATCATATCAAAAATTCAAGGCAAAGAAAATAGTGGAACTATCCCTTTGAAACATGCCTCAACATATGACTGAACCAACCATCCTTGATGAGACAACGATTGAACCTAAAACACTTCCCACCATACAAGAAAAATCTATAGAACAACCTCCTGTAATTTCCCACAAGAGACCACAAGATAGTACAAACAATCCCGTTGTCCCTCCTAGAGTCAAACAAGTTTACAAAGTCAAAGAGAAAGTGGTTGAACCTCCTGTTGTTTCTTCTAGTCCTCCAAAGGAAGAGAAGGAACCTATGATTGAAAAACCTACTCTTACACTAAAACAAATTGACAATAAACTAAAAATAAATCGAAGCGCTAGGGAGCATAGATGTAGACATTGTGCTATTGCTCGTAGATTGAAAACTCAAGAAAATAGATATAACATAGAAAATCAAAATCCAAACCTACCTAAAGCAATGCATGATGACTCTCAACCCTCGGTGCCACATAAACAAGAACATTGCATGGACATTGTTATTTGATCTCCTATTGTGATTGACTTAGATAATAACATTGATATTCCAAAGATTGGTGAACAAGTGCATGATGAGTTGAATACATTATTTTCTTCTTCTATGAGCTTAAATGAGAAATCTCCTCAAAAGCGTGTTGAACTTGGTGTGTGTCCTAGTTCGACACTTACTCTTGTCCCTTTGGCTAGTTTCCCACCTTCCATTTATACCAACTGAGATTGGAAGGCAAATGACCTACTTTAGGTTGACTCGCCTATGCCTTACTAGCCTTTTTCTTTTTCATTTTTCTTTGTGATTATATGTGCGTAATGTGATCGCCCATGACATTTTGTTTGATGTTCCTCTCTCTTTTGTGCATTATTCTATATGTACCTTCATTCTTCTCTATGTCGTAATGATTTTTCATTTGTCTTGTGTTTCCCTTTTGGGGATGACGCAAGGCATTGAGACATTTATGTCTCTTCCATGTTGACCCAAAATCTTTTCCTTTATCTTTCTTTCATTTTTCTTGTGTTTTTCTTTTGGGAATGACACAAGGTGTCGAGACATTTATGTCTCTACCATATTGACCCAAAAGATTTTTCTTTATCTTTTTCATTTATCTTTTTTTTTTCTTTTGTGAATGACACAAAGCATCGAGACATTTATGTTTCTTGCATGTTGACCCAAAAAAAATTCTTTATTTTCCCTTTCTTTTTGTCATTCTTCCAATTCTGTGAGTATTTTGGGAATGATGACAATTCCATGCTCTATGAAAATATTGTAGAACAGACATACTAACCCCAAATCCATAGATCCCTTATGTGTTTTTGGGGGAAACCCTTCCTTCCTACTTCATGACACAACTTGCTTCAAAAACATATAACTTAACATAGAGTTTTCCAATATAACTTAGCATAGTGTTTTTTTTTTATATCGATTATAGTTTAAACATACTATGGAATCCCCATGCATGAGGAGTAGTATTATCAAGAGGCTCTCAGTCAGTAATAGCATCTTCTCTTTAGAGTGTTCTGGATAGGTTGTTATGGGCGAGCAGGAGAGATGGCAAGTTTCAAGCGGGAACTTATCAGAACCGTCCAACCATGTATTTTATTTTTATTTTAATATAAAGTATAAATATTCATTAAAAAAGAGATATGCTACGAAATGAGTTTAATTTTGTTTACATTCAACAGGGTTTTACTAAACTAGTAATTGGATCCATAGGTTCAACTAGCTCACTACTAAATTTTACATTGAATTTTTTTAGCATAATTAATTTTTAAAGAGAAATAGATTTTTTAGAATTGAATCAAATTAAATATGCTAACTAATATGAATTCAAAAATAAAATCACATAATTATTTTTATATAGAAATTAAATCACACAAAATTTCCATAAAAAATCATAAGATTCAATTAATGACTTCTAACAAGCTTTTGTCAAGAAAATGAAAACCTATTTAATAACCATTTTAAGAAACATAATCCTTTTAAATTAGAAAAATGAGAATTTAAGCAAATCCATAGGTTATATTATCTCTCTCTCTCTCTCTCTCTCTCTCTCTCTCTCTCTCTCTCTCTCTCTCTCTCTCTCTCTCTCTCTCTCTCTCTCTCTCTCTCTCTCTCTCGTGCATGCGATCTAGTAAGAAAAATGATATCTTATCTCCTTATAACTTCCTCATTGCATAATGATTGCATTAGTAGGATGACTATGTTAAAAGAATTTAATATATCTATTACACTTATAAAGAAATTATAGTTGAAAGATGCTTCTACTATATACTCCTACACATTCCTAACATGATAAAATATAATAAAATATCATATTACATGTTTAATTGTAACATAGATTTTCAAGGAAACATAAACCTAAAATATTATTTATTTAATACATGTTTTATCTATATGTATTTAATACATGTTTTATCTATATGTATTTAATACATAGAAATAGAATAAAATTATTAAGAATTCACCCAACAATATATCTACCAAATAATCTCTAAATAGAAGAATTTTAAAAATTAAGTACAGAATAAAGTACATTTATTCAAATGGTTACATCTCATTTATTATGTCTTTCTTCTAAACATGGTAATCATTAATTTTATAAATTATTATATCATTTCCTAGAGTACAAACACTACTATACATGTGTTGGAGTTGATAGTGAACCACATAGCTCCCAAAATAACCTACAACCAAAAAGCCTATCACTTTGAGATAAAAATAAACATGATTTTGTTATGCAACCTTTAAAATATATTTGATCTAGATATAAAAGAATGATGACTTCTATATGGATTGATCTAAATGAATACAATTGGATTGGATTATTACGATGTACAAACCAATACAGTTTATAAAATAAAATAAAAAACCCTAGATAAAACCCTAGGTGAAGATTAAATTAGATCATGACAAGTGTCATCATCCTATGATATGAAACAACATGACCTAAATATAATAAAATAACTCAAAAGTTTAGCTTAAGTGTAATAAAGTAAAATGGGAGCTAATCGCTAGTATTGGCATAGTGTGATAGGTTAAATATGTTGTTGTTCTTGCCACCAAGGTTCAAACCCAATTGGGGTGTAATTGCTGAGTGTTTATATTGAGGATGAGGTCCCTCTTTTTTGACCTCATCATTTCATAGCTTTCAGTCAAAAGAATTTATCCCTTTACAAAAAAATGGGACATAATTAACTAAAGATGATTAATTAATCAATTCACTAGGATATTATCCTATTTAGTGTAACAACCCCTTAAGTACAACTTAGTAAGAAGTTAAAAATCTAATGATAAATGTAATGATGGATGCATGGATGGGTTTCAACTACAATTCCTAATAAGGTAGCCATGTACAAACAAATGAATCTCTCATAACCAGAGAAAGGAAGAAAAAACCTGGGAAAAATACTCTCTAAAAGAGAGAAAAATTAAAAAAACACTACTGAAAGAAGGAAAGAAGGGCGACTTGATATGACCCTCCACAGATTTATTCTATCACACAATTACAATAGATTTGGACCTACAATAGGAGAGATAATATGGGAATGTGAACTTCTCCCATAATTAAATAGCTCCTATGTTAATGATGAAAGCTTGAAGGTAGAACATGATGAACTACTTATAAAAAAATATCCCCTTAGTAAGAAACAAATCCAATAACAATTAGAGAAGAAATTCCCATCACTTGGATGAATAGGGAATCCAAATCAAAATGATCTGTGCCAATAAAAAAAATTCAAATGTCCACATGTCAAAATGAGATGATTTCAATTGATCCAAAATCTTGTGAACTCGAATTTAGAAAAAGATCCAAAGACAATGATGATGGGCTGATAGAGATGATGTGGCTATCATAAAAGATCACATGAATATTCTAAAAATAATC
>VDFB02272610.1:0-15572 GCA_007258455.2 Sequoia sempervirens
TTTTTAACTTGACAATAGAGAAATTCATCCCCATTAGGAAGAAAATGACAAATAATAAATTGGACCATTCAAAGTGATTCAATTGTGGAAGCAATGTTAGAAAGCACAAAACAATAATTCAATTGTGAAAGAAATGTGACTTGGAAAGAACAAAGCACAATCAGATTATTTGTGGTTCTTACATATTTCCTTATCTTTTAATTTTTTCGTATAAGTTGTTTTCGCTTTTTTGCATGTCTTTTGAAATTATTTGATGTATTTATTTTTAATATAATTATTGGTATACACAATAATTTATCTCTTATGAAAATGGGTTAACGATTCTATCTTAGTATAAGAATATTAATATTTATTCTTAAGATTCATATTCAATCTTTAGTCTTAAAAATATATCACATAAAATAAATGTTTAAGATATATTATTCATATATATAATTATATATATGTAATTTTATATATTTTTAAAGGACTATACATATTAGAGTCAAAATAATGGTTATAGTTAAGGTTAGACTTAGGATTAAAATTATGTACAGGGTTGGAAATAGGGAATAATGTACACTTTTGTCATTTAAATTGTTTAGGATTTTGATTAATAAAATTAAAATAATTTATTTTAGTGTTGTATGTTCAATTTAAGTAAATCAATTTATTAAATATTGATATTCTAAATATGTATTGTCACTACACAAAAAATATTATTTTCAAATATGAACATGTTTAGTATTAAAATAGTTAGAAATGGCTAGTTGTAGGTAGAGATTCAACATTTCCTTGTATGACAAATGTATAGGTAGACTGACAAGACATCATAAATCTGAATATTTAGATAGAGTAGGACCCACAACAATATTTATCAAAGAAAATGTTTTTAACTTGACAATAGAGAAATTCATCCCCACTAGGAAGAAAATGACAAATCTTAAAATTTGACCATTCAAAGTGTTTCAATTGTGGAAGCAATGTTAGTTAGAAAGCACAAAACAATAATTCAATTGTGAAAGAAATGTGACTTGGAAAGAACAAAGCACAACCAAATTATTTCTGGTTCTTACATATTTCCTTATCTTTTAATTTTTTTGTATAAGTCGTTTTCGCTTTTTTGCATGTCTTTTGAAATTATTTGATGTATTTGTTTTTAATATAATTATTGGTATACACAATAATTTATCTCTTATGAAAATGGGTTAATGATTCTATCTTAGTAAAAGAATATTAATATTTATTCTTAAGATTCATATTCAATCTTTAGTCTTAAAAATATATCACATAAAATAAATGTTTAATATATATTATATTATATAAATATAGTACATTAAAAAAATATATAAAACATAAATTAAAATAAAATATTATTGATATATATTTAATGTAACTAACTATATTATCATTTTATAATTTACAATAATATAAATTTATACATAGTTATTAATTAGAGTGTCAAATTATAGAGAACAATCTACTGCGTATCACTAATCACTCCCCAACATTTCTAGTAATGAATTTATTTTTACCATTTTCCCTCTTAAACATTGAAACATTCAATCATATGTCAATTTAAATAACATTCCTCTGTTATAGCCTCATTAATAAAACCTCATTCTCTACTTTCTAACTCAATTATTTTGTGTACCATAAATACTTCAATCACTTCCTCTATACTCCTCTCTCATTGCACAACCTCATTCTCATTTGTGCAGGTAGTAATGTTGAACAATAGAATCCGCTTTCATCCACCACCATCTATAGAACCTTTTATTCAAGACGGTGCATATGATAAGGAGAAACTAAAGAAGGTTTTTAAGTTTGATTATGAACAAGTAGAAAAACTATCCGCCAAGTCATTGGCGTAGATTACCTATTGGATCCATCATGTTTCTACTCCTATTTTGATGTTGCATTTAACTTATTATCCAATGCCATGTATATGTTAAGATGTCCATATATGTTATGTGTGTTATGTTGAAAATATGTCCACACATTAGTCTTTAATGACTTCCAAATTGAACATGCCATAAGCCATTACGATGTCACTGAGGTCATTTTTCCTATTGGTGGCATCTTCTACAATGAATCAATTCTCTCTTCTTGTGCTTTTGGATGTGTGTATTTTGCAATCTCTGAGGGGTTGTTAAAAGATTGTGTCCTAGTTTTCAAACATGCACTCAACTGTCATGGTCACCTTCTAGATTTAGAAGTCCTAAATAAGGAAAAACACTCCTTCTATGCACTGCAATTGCTTCTCAAGCACTCTCTTCCAATTCCAATTGAAGGCATAGATTTCCTTAAGCCCAATTATCTATTATGTCAAAGAGGTTCCTCTATCAGTGATGAGGATAGCAATTAGTTATCCAATATCTAGCTACTTTGTACCTTTACTATTTTTATGCTAACTCTCATAAATCTTTCTTTTTTTACATAGTTGAACTACCTACATTTTTGTTTATATGTGTTGGTGTTTTTTCCTACAACCCCCAATCCTAAGGAAAAACACAATGCCTAAACCAAGGGATCAAGAGGTTAAGACAAAGGTCTTGTACTATTAACAAATCAGGGACAAGAAAGTCCAACAAACAAGGCTATAATCAACATTTTGCACTTTGAGCTCCAAAAAACTTAGGAGGGTGTTCCTATTCAAAGATCTGCACATTTAATGAAACTTGCACTAAAAAACACATTTCAAATACCCAACATGTGGATGGTTCTCAGATAAATATATAAACTATTTTATACATTTCATTACATTCAGACATAATCCCTTTGCACCTTCAATTAGCATTGAGAATAGATAAATTAAGAGACATCTTCACTTCAAATACACAAAGAAGCTACAAGAGAATCATTCTCAATCATAACCCCTATGTTCTTTAATCTCCATGAAGATACATAAAACCTAATAAATTAAAATTAAAAATGGAAAAGATTCATTGAGATTTTAAATGGTGATTCCTTCCAGGGTTTGTACAAAAGAAGCACACTAGACTAGTGTCTTGTCCATAACAGAGTCAAAATGAAGTAATCTATTTGGTAATAACTTGAACACAAAACCAGTGACCATTAAACCATTATTGCATTACAATAATGAAATCTCTTTAGGAAACATCGAAAACATTCTTATAGATCCTAAATGCAATACAATATATTCAGTATTTAATCGAGAGCACACTTTAACCTATTCTTTGAATAGGAGCCATCAATCCAAACACCTATTACAACAAATGTGCAACAAAAACCATCATAACCCTTGATTATTTTGATTGAAAATATAATGCATACATTCTAGAGACATTACAGTATGACATTGTTCATCATAACTTGCAAACTAATTTGCTTGCTATTAAAAAATACACTACAACATTCAACTCTAAAATTTTTAAGAAATCTTGATCTAAAGAGAACCTTGTACAAAAATTACAATATCTTCTCAACTTGGAGAAATTGGAACCCCTACAAATGAGAAAAAATTCTCATTTTAGAGAAAAGAGAAGAGAAGAGAAAACCCCTAAAATTAATCCATGGTGGACACATGGCATACTCAGCTCCCTTGATTTGCAAACTAACTAGCATTTTAGAATATGCTCCTCATTCTTCACTTTTCCTCCTCTTTGCAACTGAAAAGATCTTATCCTCTTGTATTTGCAAATCTTGTGCAATATTTTTACTTTCTTCTAAAAAGTCACTTACAGTTGCATTTTCACTTGGCAAGTGAAAAATTTCACTTCTAGGTAAAAACCTATTTACTGGTAGTTAAAATTTGCTTTTCAAATTTTATTTTAACCCTACAAATTTATCCATAGAACCTTCATTTCAATCATCTTTTCCTCCAATTAATATGTAGTCATTTCATCTATTCCACAGTTTGACAGTTTGTCAAATATTTATCCTGCAACCACTTACAAATACATTCTACTTGTAGCTAGTTCATTTGTCATTTGTCGATCTCACTTTATATCTGAGAGTAGAAATTTTCACCTCCAACTCTTCATTTTGCGTCATGACATTCATAGAAACAAAGCAAAACATACTTGAGTCGTTTGAGATTTACACGACATGCCTAGCAACTTGAAAACATTAAAATCATGCTAAAAATGTTGCCAAGTCATGGACAACCCTTTTGACAATCTTTTCGATAAGGAAGAAGCACATTTAATCTTGTAAACAACCCCAAAATCTGCCCCGAACTATTTACACAAAAAGAAACATGTTGCAAGTCGCTTTTAATGAATTTTGGGTGTTTTCAACATTACTAGACACTTAGAAACATCTGAAACCATGTTAAAAATGTCTCCAAGGCATTAAGAAGGATTTGGACATCTTTTTGGAGGCTGCAACATCAATTTTCAGCTTACAAATGTATTTAAAAAACTACCCCAAGTCTAAAAACGTGAATAAACTTTATTTTCTGCTTCCTCCACAAACTAAAAACCACCTCTTCACAATGAAAGACACATTGAAATGTTTAATAGAATGTTTTGAAACATTTTATTATCCACCCAGAGGCTCCATGCCTTCTTTCCCGTTGGCCTTTTTTCCTGCAGCATTTGCAGCTGCGAGCTCACGGGAAACAATTTAAAAGCAACATAAACATTTAACAATGTTTAAAACATCATCATCAATGTTTTAATAAAGTTTCATTTAATGTTTAACTCCTCCAACACTCTTCCTGCTACCTCTGCAAAGAAGCATGATTTAACAAATTTTAAACATTATAAAACTTTGATAATATTTTAAAACATTTCTTTATCCTAAAATGTCCACAACTCATGTGCAATTCAATTTATAACATTTAAAATATTTTAAAACTTTAGGAATTTTGCAAATTTTAATTTCGCCTATGGATCAAATGGAGAAAATTCATTGCACATAAACTGGGACACTTGGGGGAAAGATTTTTTGTGAGTGATCATAAACAATTATTTTAAAACATGGGTTTTAATTTAGATTTCTCCCAACAATTAGAATTTTGGCACTTCCTTTGTAAATTGACCCATAGAACATGTTTGCCGCAACCAAAAAGCATTAAAATAATGCATCATATGACCTTTGTTTTTTATGAAAATAGAACTGGATATGTTTTAGACCAAAATGAGAAATGGGTTTCCTTTAGAATTGTAAAATTTGAATTTTTTCAGAACACCAATTTTAGTTTAGTTGTGATAAAAAAATGATTAAAAGGCCCATCAAAACTCATCCTACGGGCCTAAAATTAAGAAGGCAGTTTACCATATGTACCAAAAAACATTCTGCTAAAGGGATTTTCAAGATGACCTCTGAGCTGCAAAATTTTAATTAGCAAAGAGGGCCTTCGGGGCATATTTAGCAGTTTGTCGACCAAACCTTTGTCGACACATTGAAAGGACACAAGGACTTCAAATTTGCAAAATTTAAAGGTGCTATCAATATGGACTAGCATCCTTTTTATAAATATTTGTTGCATTTATAACCATTGTAAGAATGTACATTTTATCATCAAATATAATTCTAGCTATTTAACCTATTTATCAAAGAAAATTAGCGTTCCATTGAAAAAAAATTTGAAGTTATGTTTTCTACTTCTCAAAATGTTCTTGTGATGAAAGTTTCCCTTTTTTTTTAATTTCTGTAATTCTTGTGTTGAAAATAGTAATTTAAAACTTTATTTGTATTTTAATTATCATGTTCAACCATCGTACAACTAAATTTCATGTTGACTTTTATTTTAAAACCAAAATTACCACACTAGGCATGATAATAATAGTAAGTGACTGAAAATTGCAGATTGATATAGTCCATAATATAAACTTGTAATGTCGTAAAATTGCACCCCTTGCAATTTCACATACATTCTTGTATCCAATTTTGTAAGGTCACCAAGCCACTACCTTTAGTGCGTCTAAAGCACCATGACAGATATGGGTTCCTAACAACATGGTTGAACAATAAAGGTATGATAAATACATGCATAAATTTTACAATTGTTATGATGTAAAAATATTATGATTCCTATAGCATATATATACATATATAGTTTAGGGTATCAAACCTATTTGCACTTGTATTCTTGTAGAACGAACCCTATACATAGATTCTCTCATGTGCATTATGTCTTTTTGATTTCAAAGCTTCCTTGAAATTCTAATATGTGTTAAAAATTTATCTTTTATGTTTAATGCTACATTCTTTAATATAATTATTGTATAAGAAAAAAAAATGATTGAAACATAACATTCTTCTACTTATTTTCTTCCCAATTAATTCTACCCTCCATAATAATATTATTATTTATTATTAATTAATATTTGTTTATTTCCTTTATTTAATTCTTATATAGATATCTATTTATTTATTCATTCCTATTTGTTATATACAAAATAATTATATGAATAAATATATATTGATTCATTTATATATATACATATATGAGACAAAACAACCCATTTAAAAGAAATAAAAAGATGCTTTCCCTTTTTAAAGGTGCTTTTATTAACTATCTATTTTACTTTTAAAATTAATACTCTCTCCACCCCAAGGAAGAGTAGGTCCTTTCATTTTTTAATTATTATTAAGAGAACTTAAGGGATCCTTATTTTAAAAGAAAGGCTTTTAGATGAGGAAAAACGTGGGGCCCTAAACTAAGCTCCCCACACTTCATAATATTTGTTTTGATTACATTCTTACCTAAAATAAGTTATACGAGACATGCCATGTGTAATAAAATATGTTATTCAATTCAAAGCTAAAATTTGTTTACCCATAGTATAATCTATTATTTAATATCCTATTGATTATTATGGCTGCAATTAAGAAATTGTTGATAGCAATATAAAAGAAAATGGGGAATATTAAAGTACCATACAATTGACTGAGGATTCCTTAAAGGGTTAAAGCTTGAGGTAAACGACGAATGCAGTGAAGATGTTATAGAGTGGAAAGTGGAGTAAACTCCAAGTCAGAATAGCACGCATTGGAGGATAGGTGAGATGGAAGATATGAGACTTCCACGTCAAGAAGTTGAACAAAATCAAGAATTGAAGGATCTTATCTGCTGTTTGGAGTTTTTCTATTGTTTTTTCAAGAAAGTTTTGCTTTAAAGCATTTTTTTTTTCTTTACTTGGCTTTCAGGGGTTTTTCGTAGCTTATCTTGACAGCCTAATCGCTGTCCTCTAATCTCTATATATAGATATTCTAGCATGTTATTTGGGAGGAACAAGGGAGTAAAATAAAAATAAAAAATGGAGTGTTCGGTCTGCCTGGTTTTTTTTCTTTCAGGAAGTGGAGGGCTTTAAATTTGGGATGCATGTCCACCATGGTGGCGGAGGGTAGAGAAGGTGTGGAATGTCGATCCTTGGGGGAGGGGCATGAAGAATCAAGACTATTTCATGACAACAAGTAAGCCCTTGCATAGCATTTGGTGCCTTGGGCGAGGTTCGGTGTGCCTATTAGCCATGACTCATAATGCTGCACAATGAGTACCGAACAACAAATTTATTTGCACATTAATCCTCATATCAGGTAGTTTCTTAATATTTCATCATGCCTTATCTTAGACTGAGTTTTACGAATTGCCTGTATTATCATGTCTGGAATGGAATACATTACATTTAGAGAGTTTAAATCTGTGTGGTTCCTTCAACCCAATGTATGCCATGCTTCTTGGCATCACTATATTGACCTTCATATGTTGATTTAGTTATGCACGTAGGGCGATCAGATTACTAGTGCGTTAATCTTCTCAATCTCCAAACAATTAAGTACAATTCAATACATAAACTGTATTACAATCTATAAATACCTTTTCTCTTCTCATCGGCCTATAGAGGGAAATGACTTGGACGAAAAATGCATCGCGGATTAAATAGAATGAATCAGACTATATAGAGGGTATCAATCTAAAAATAGAGTGAAATAGATCAAGTAGAATCAGTGGACAATTCATTTTACACATTATCCATCTTGAAAATGATATGGGAACTCGCTAAACATGTTAACTATTAGGGACATGCATATTCTTTTTGGGGTAGCTCTATTCTGTGTTGAACAAGTAAACTTCTAAGTTACCCTCTCTTTATTTAGTTCCTTCAAGAAAATCCGACTTAGACTGCATCTTGTTGAATAAGCTAATTTATGTGTAGTACAGTGGGTGCGTTTTAAGTAGCATACTTTATAAAGGAGATATTCACTATCTTGCAAATGGAAAATAAATAATATGAGTGTTGGTAAACATTATTGATATTGATTTTATTTAGGTATGCGAAACACAAACAATCATCATGACATTTAGAGGGGAATTGTAAATAAAACATTACATGTGCTAACCACCTATTGCTATGGATAATGACAGTAAGCTTACACATAGGAAAATCCATTCTCATTTTTACCTTCTATAATCAGATTGATTTCTAATAGTTAGATTTTGTATTACAAAGTCACAAAGTTTTCAAAACTCAAAGTTAGATGATAGGTTTACTTATATTATTGAGATGTTATCCACAAAATAATAGCTTTATCTCTTACACCTAAATTATTCAGGAAGTGGTGAATGAATAGATCTTAAGGAAACCAGAGAAGGAATAGAGATTATGTTTTTTTTACATAGATTGATTCATACTCTGTTTCTTAGAGTTAGTAATTGATTTTGAAATATTTTCTTTTGGTGGAAAATTTTATTGGATTATGTTAAGATTAGATGTAATCATTTAATGAGTCAAACTAAATGGTAATTCTGGTATTGCATTATTACTAGAAAGTAGAAACTCTAGAGTAAATTATTATTATTACCTTTATGGTAGTTATTACTAGAACATGTTAACAATGGTAACTTCTATTATGTGAATTTAACTCTTGGTTCTTGTAGATATCCTATAGTTTCTTAGGGGAGATAATCAATCATTAAGGATACAAATTTTGTTTATTCTCTCATTTATTTACCCTAAGAGTTACTATTAATGGAAAATATGATGCAAACTAAGTGATGTTTATTGTTTAATCCCTTTGGAGATTGTGAGTGTTTGAGGAATGTTTATCCTATTTACATGATTTTTGTCTACCCATTCTATTGTTCTCAAATGAGATCACCAGGAGAGTTGGAGTATATGTTTTTCTTGTTTAGATTTTCTTGAGAACACCCTATAGTTGTGTGTCAGTGATGGTCTTAGAGGTAAGGAGTTCCTCTTTTAGATTGTTATCATTATCGTTGGTGTGTTATCTTTCTTAGTGTGGAGTAGTGATAGTGGTGTGTGTTTTAAAATGTGATTAAGGCATTTTTGAACCTAGTAGTTATACCCTCTGTTAGCCAACCAAGTGTGTTGGTAGAAGTCTCATTTTGTTGAACTACGATTCCTCTGCGCTGTGCGTACGTAGGCAAGGCCATCCAAGATGAGCCCCCGAGGAATTAGGTCTAGCCCCTTAGGTTCCCCTGTACTTGCTTGAAAAGCATACTTTTGAGAGTTGGTCTTGTGCTGTGAATTAAAATTTTGGTATTTGTGTTATGTCCTTAGCTGAGTTTGTGTTGAAAAGTTTTGGGCATTACAAATTTAGTGTCCATTCCCTTGGCACTTGTGTAGGCTTATTTTAGCTCTTGCATCAACCTTTTTCCCTCTTAGGATGCTCAGGACCCTTTTTTAGCAGCTACCTTCATGCATCAACTTTGCATCAAACCTTGTTCTTTTCTTGTTCTTGTCATTTTGTAGCATGATGTGTCTGGTGACTAGCGCATCGTGCAAATGTCTACACGTTGTGCTAATGTCTTGTGACACTTTGGAATTCAAACAACCATTTTTGAGTGCCTTGCCACTTGTCAACTAGTTTTGTCAGTGGTAACGGTTTAAGACATCTTGTAACAGCTTGGGAAGCTTCTTTTACCTCATATTCTCTCTTCAAAAGTGATCTTTTCAATCCATTTGGCCTTCTTCTTGGTCTTTCTCTCTTGGAGACACTCTCTTTTATCTTGCTCTCTTGCTTGCACAACTCTCTTGCTTGTTACAACCTCAAGCTCTCACATTCTAGCAATGCTCTACATTGCTCTTTTGGCTCTCACATCTCTATCTCCTTGGCTTCCTCAAGCCTTACAAGTGATATCTATCTTGTGCCTTGCATATTTGAGCATCTTGGGATCTCTCATGTCCCCTATCTATTGCATCTCTAGTTTGTGATATGGGTTCTCCTCCCTAAGTAGGGTTTTCTTTTATCACTCTTGTGTTGTGTTTATCTCATTTATGGTTATTATCTCTTTCTCTCTCTCTCTCTCTCTCTCTATCTAGTTGTCTATGGATGTGGTAACGCCAAAATGAGGGTTTGACTAAGCAAGCCCCTAAACAACCCCAACATTTTCCCTCAATCTTAAGTGTGCATGTGTCGAAGATATCTACATGCTGGAGGCTTCATCACTTGGATTGTCATAAACATTTTATTTCTTCCCCTTAGCTTTATCATTTATGTTTTACTTAGTTTACTTTACTTTATTTCAGTTCTATCATATTTTGTTACTTTCTTGCATTCTAAGAGTTCTTAATAATCAGACCTTTAGTAGCCGCTTTCGGTTTTCTTCTCTACTTTCTTATTATTCTTATTTGATCCCTCTCCTGAAATTCCTTGTAAGGATATTTTGGCACAAGAGGAAGAAATCATTGATGCTTTTATTTACGTTACTCTACCTTATCTTCATTCCAATGCACTCTCTTCGAGAGGTGATGCATTGGTGAATGATGAATCAGAGGTGATGCATTGGTGAATGATGAATCTCTTCTTCTTTCCAATGCACTCACTTGGACAAAGATGATGCATTGGTGAATGATGAAGTTCCTCTCACATCAAATCCTCCAAGGATAGATGTTGAGCATAATTCTTCAAATGATTCCTCTATAAGTTGTAAGGAATTCGTAAATATCATCTATGTCTTTGCTACTCCTAAAAGGCTTAAGAGACCTGTGATTTATCTGATTTTGGCTAGTCCTTCTCCTAAAAGGATTTGTTCTATTAATGGTGTTCCATTTGATAGTGATTCTCCTGATCTTTCTAAGGCTCCCTCTTATAGAGTGGTAGCCCATATTTATAATACTAGAAAGAACAAACAAAATATCAATCAACCTATTTCTTTACCACCTTCAACACCTAAACCCACGACTAAAGCACATGGTGGTTACTATAGACACTCAAATAGGCCTGACTAACATTATGCATCTAATTCTGATTAATTAACATCACTTCTACTATTAATCAAGTAATTAAGTTTATTTGATTAATTCACTTCCTACTCACTAATGTTCATCACATTTAATTAAATAAATCAAATTATTTAATTAAAACCTTAAAGTCCTCTCATTTAGTTTAATAAATCAAATTATTTAAATCAAATGCCACAATCCCCTAACCCACTTGAATTGATTAATTCTCGATTAATTAACTCATGATCCTCATTACCCATTCTCTAGCTTTTGACTCAACCACGGTCAAACTAAACCCATGGTCAACTAGCCAAGTTGCACATGAAATTCATTTCTTTTAATTATCTAATTACTTTATTTATCCTCACAATGGCATATTCCTAGGAATATTCCCCCCAACCACCCCTTCATTCAATTTACCTCCAAAATCCTCTTACACACCCATAAATACCTCTTACAAAGGCATTTACTCCCTCTTACATGCCATCTTGTCTATTACAAGCACATTAATCTCTCTTACATCCTCACCCACATTCTCTTACACTCTCAACCATATTTATTCAATCCTCTTACATCCTCTTAACTATGCACATTCCCAAAAATGTGCTCCACCTTCATCCATTAGCCTTGTGACAAGTGTCACATTCCTATTGGCTCTCCTTTTAGTCTCACATCCTCTAAATTCATCTATTCTTCAACCCTTCACTCCTATAAGTAGAAGGCTCTTCTACTTGAAATGGATCCACAACTTGAAGCATTGTTACTCTACTAAGTTCATTGCTCAATCACTTGCATTTTCATCACATTTTAGCTTAGATTTCATACCCATTTTACATCAAAGTCATCTTCAAGGGATCAAGAGGTTATCAAAGGGGGTGGGAAAGGGAATTCTTTCCACATCAAAGAAGCATCACTCCCACTATGGGATAGAGTTTGAATATGCTTTTATATGCTTTCATTTAGTTTCTTTAGTTTTTTTATCTTGTTTGCATGTTTAAGATGTTCAAATATCTCATAGGAAGGTTTGTATTTCATTTGTTTAATATTGACTAATATCCTCATATTTGTCAATCTTTGATAAGTTCAGGTTTAGCTTTCTCATTTTGGTGCCCACTGTGGGGAAATAATATAAAACACTTATTTCTGTTGATTAATGCATTAGATAGGACTGTAAAGTATTTGTTTATATTTATAACAAGATCGATTAATGCATTTATATAGTACTGTAAAGTCTTTGTATCTGTTCTTACACAATACCGATTCATGCATTAAATGGAAATGTAAAGTCTTTGTTTATGTTCATATAAACTTCAAGCTTTGTGCACTCTATCACTTTTACTCTTACTATGGAAATCCTTTGCATAGATAGGATGGCAAAGATTGTAACGCCCTGTCGTGCGAACCCCAAAGGACAACTAATGCAACAAATACCACACAATGTTTTTAAAAAATGTAAACATACATGAAATGCACATTAGGTTAGGACATGAAATTCATTTAAATAAATCCACTAAAACTTACATCCCTTGGGGTACATGAGGTGACATTACGAAACTTAATCCCATACAAGAACAATAACGACCGAAAGCCAAGAGAATAAGCCATGATCAAATGTATGATTACTATAATAGCACATGCATTAAAATTCACCAATAAGAAACTATCCACTTAAGTAAACACGACATATAAAATATTAACTTAATCTTAATAATAATAAACACACTATCATCACATGAACTTAATGGAGCATAGTTCCATAGATACAACACATTAATAAACAACTGCTAGGAACCAATATTCACACAAAGTTTACATAGATAAAATAATACATCACATCCTTTTTATTACATTACAATGTTCAAGTATTACAATGATACAAACATGTTCCCAAATATGGATGGAAACCACATGACAAGATAGAGTGATACAATTGAGCAACATAACACAAGTATCATAACTGGCTCCAAGATGGATACAACTTTGGAGTCACCGCAAATGACACCAATCTGCACCTCTCGATCCTCGACTGGGGACCCAATGGGGTGTTTAGCATGTTCCACCCAACCACGTGGGTCTGAAGACCCACCCCTCATGGTAAGGAGATGACAAGAAAGAATCCTCGACCAAGAACATCCCAATAGTGAACAACAAGACTCAACGCCATACAAGAATGACGAAAAATGCAAAGATAATTACAACATCAAACATAACATCAAAAGATCATAAAACACAACATCAATAAATCACTTCCAACATAACAAAAACAATAAATAATATAACATAACATCAATAAAACTCAAGTCTTATATCAATAGACCACTTCTAGAGGCTTGCAAAGATAACAAATCATAAGGGGTACTAGGGGAGAGTGTCATCACATAGTCCTACATGGGTTATCCTGGCCCTTCCTCCAGGCACTGACTTCTCCTGACTGCTTGAGGCACTGACCCCCATCTATGGTTATCTTGGCTCTTCCTCCTACCTAAGGCATCGAACCCATAGGGTAACTCATGTAGAGCTGTTAACCTCTCATGAGGACGAGGTAATGACCTTGCCAACCATGACCTTCTCAGCCCACCCTTAGTTTGTGAAAGCCCTAATAGGTGGACAAGGCATCCATTATTATCTTGTTAATGTTATTACTACCCAATCCCCTAAATTCTTTAATTAAGTTATCACTTTTTACTCTAACTCTTGTGTGGGTTATCCTGGCTCTTCCTCCTACCTAAGGCGCTGACCCCCACGAAGAGCCACTCTCCCTAGAGTCCCATAACATAAAACAAAATACAAGGGGTTGTACCAATACCTACAAAGCATTGAATCTCAAAACAAAAACACACGCGAGGCATATACTATCTCAACAATATCCATATACATAATTGTTCATAAAATCAGGTACAACCCAAGCATAAACTCAAAATCACCATTACGATCAAAAACTTGGCAAGGATCAAATCAATGAAGAACCAATATAAAACTAGATCACCCTCGCCTCTGGAAGCCCAAAAAAAAATGACTACTCAAGAACTCACAAACAAGAGTAAGTCAAAATAATACGAGTTTGCAAAATTCAAAGAATGTAGACTCTTCAAATTAGAAAAAATTACTCAAGAGAAAGTCACCTCAAGATAGAACCATCAAATTATCCTATAACCAACTAATACTTTCAAGGCACAAATTCTTAAAGAACACCTTAAGTAACCAACCACTCACAACTCAATAAAGCAATTCAAATAAAATCAACAACCAAAAACTCAAACGAAGCGACATTCATTATCAAAATCGATTAACCACCAAAATCAAATAACTTTACAACTTACCCATGTAAAATAATCAAGTACTTTGTGGTAACATTCAAGTATGCTAAAAACTTATCCATTAAGAGAACTTACAATCAGCCATTAAATGGTTATAAAGGGAACGATACCCAAAAGACCATCCCATTTCACAAATAAATTATCCAATAAAAGAATACCCCAATCAATCTAAAGTACTAATTTACTAACTTCATCTATCTAACTTAATCTTTTTAATCCAAATCTAATTTTCCTATTTCAATTAAGAATTTATTTATCTACAGAAATAAACAAAATCCTTTCCCTAATTATTCTCCTCATTTCACTATCTATATATAATATCTTAATTTGTCAAAGCAAAATATCCCATGCATAGACACAACTCCTAATCCACATATATTAACCAATCATTAATTAAATAATTATTATGAAAACAATATTAAAAGGTCATGAAAATCGCTTATTCATTAAATCCCTCTATTACTCAAATGCAAATCAAATATTTTTCGTACTTTTCAATATACTTCTCTAATTTTATTATTTACCTATCTATTTCATTATAGAAAGAATTATTCTTGTACATAAACACATATTCCTAATACTTCCCTATATATACTTTGGCTTCCCAAAAATGCATTTTTATTCTAAGTCATAATTCATACCGAATTCACATAATTAACGATCTTATAAGAACACATTTTATTAGCACCATACTAAAATTGGGAAATGGTTATAAAGCATTGGTGTATATATATATATCATCCATGAGATTTGGCTCTCTCGATCTTTAAATATATATAGGTCATTATCACATTTTATTGACCTCATGGTTTATCTAAGTGAACCAAAACCCACTATAATGAAAGAGGGTAACCAGAATCCCTAAAAGGACGTTGAGGGATGATATATATATATATTTTTTGTGCCTCTCGTTGGGTGTTAGTTTCATCATGAAGTCAGAAATCTAGTTAAGAGGAGACGACAATTGCAAAATTTGAAGAGGACAACTTGATAGAGTTACAGATTATTACAAGCATCAAATACATACTACCTCATAAAATAAAGTTATTGGGTGAATTAAAATTGATAAATAACAAAATTATGAATAAATACCAACGTAAAGTATATCAAATGA
>VDFB02272611.1:0-20566 GCA_007258455.2 Sequoia sempervirens
TACATAGATAAAATAATACATCACATCCTTTTTATTACATTACAATGTTCAAGTATTACAATGATACAAACATGTTCCCAAATATGGATGGAAACCACATGACAAGATAGAGTGATACAATTGAGCAACATAACACAAGTATCATAACTGGCTCCAAGATGGATACAACTTTGGAGTCACTGCAAATGACACCAATCTGCACCTCTCGATCCTCGACTGGGGACCCAATGGGGTGTTTAGCACGTTCCACCCAACCACGTGGGTCTGAAGACCCACCCCTCATGGTAAGGAGATGACAAGAAAGAATCCTGGATCAAGAACATCCCAATAGTGAACAACAAGACTCAACGCCATACAAGAATGACGAAAAATGCAAAGATAATTACAACATCAAACATAGATCATAAAACACAACATCAATAAATCACTTCCAACATAACAAAAACAATAAATAATATAACATAACATCAATAAAACTCAAGTCTTATATCAATAGACTACTTCTAGAGGCTTGCAAAGATAACAAATCATAAGGGGTACTAGGGGAGAGTGTCATCACATAGTCCTACATGGGTTATCCTGGACCTTCCTCCAGGCACTGACTTCTCCTGACTGCTTAAGGCACTGACCCCCATCTATGGTTATCTTGGCTCTTCCTCCTACCTAAGGCATCGAAACCATAGGGTAACTCATGTAGAGCTGTTAACCTCTCATGAGGACGAGGTAATGACCTTGCCAACCATGACCTTCTCAGCCCACCCTTAGTTTGTGAAAGCCCTAATAAGTGGAAAAGGCATCCATTATTATCTTGTTAATGTTATTACTACCCAATCCCCTAAATTCTTTAATTAAGTTATCACTTTTTACTCTAACTCTTGTGTGGGTTATCCTGGCTCTTCCTCCTACACAAGGAGCTGACCCCCACGAAGAGCCACTCTCCCTAGAGTCCCATAACATAAAACAAAATCCAAGGGGTTGTACCAATACCTACAAAGCATTGAATCTCAAAACAAAAACACACGCGAGGCATATACTATCTCAACAATATCCATATACATAATTGTTCATAAAATCAGGTACAACCCAAGCATAAACTCAAAATCACCATTACGATCAAAAACTTGGCAAGGATCAAATCAATGAAGAACCAATATAAAACTAGATCACCCTCGCCTCTGGAAGCCCAAAAAAAAATGACTACTCAAGAACTCACAAACAAGAGTAAGTCAAAATAATACGAGTTTGCAAAATTCAAAGAATGTAGACTCTTCAAATTAGAAAAAATTACTCAAGAGAAAGTCACCTCAAGATAGAACCATCAAATTATCCTATAACCAACTAATACTTTCAAGGCACAAATTCTTAAAGAACACCTTAAGTAACCAACCACTCACAACTCAATAAAGCAATTCAAATAAAATCAACAACCAAAAACTCAAACGAAGCGACATTCATTATCAAAATCGATTAACCACCAAAATCAAATAACTTTACAACTTACCCATGTAAAATAATCAAGTACTTTGTGGTAACATTCAAGTATGCTAAAAACTTATCCATTAAGAGAACTTACAATCAGCCATTAAATGGTTATAAAGGGAACGATACCCAAAAGACCATCCCATTTCACAAATAAATTATCCAATAAAAGAATACCCCAATCAATCTAAAGTACTAATTTACTAACTTCATCTATCTAACTTAATCTTTTTAATCCAAATCTAATTTTCCTATTTCAATTAAGAATTTATTTATCTACAGAAATAAACAAAATCCTTTCCCTAATTATTCTCCTCATTTCACTATCTATATATAATATCTTAATTTGTCAAAGCAAAATATCCCATGCATAGACACAACTCCTAATCCACATATATTAACCAATCATTAATTAAATAATTATTATGAAAACAATATTAAAAGGTCATGAAAATCGCTTATTCATTAAATCCCTCTATTACTCAAATGCAAATCAAATATTTTTCGTACTTTTCAATATACTTCTCTAATTTTATTATTTACCTATCTATTTCATTATAGAAAGAATTATTCTTGTACATAAACACATATTCCTAATACTTCCCTATATATACTTTGGCTTCCCAAAAATGCATTTTTATTCTAAGTCATAATTCATACCGAATTCACATAATTAACGATCTTATAAGAACACATTTTATTAGCACCATACTAAAATTGGGAAATGGTTATAAAGCATTGGTGTATATATATATATCATCCATGAGATTTGGCTCTCTCGATCTTTAAATATATATAGGTCATTATCACATTTTATTGACCTCATGGTTTATCTAAGTGAACCAAAACCCACTATAATGAAAGAGGGTAACCAGAATCCCTAAAAGGACGTTGAGGGATGATATATATATATATTTTTTGTGCCTCTCGTTGGGTGTTAGTTTCATCATGAAGTCAGAAATCTAGTTAAGAGGAGACGACAATTGCAAAATTTGAAGAGGACAACTTGATAGAGTTACAGATTATTACAAGCATCAAATACATACTACCTCATAAAATAAAGTTATTGGGTGAATTAAAATTGATAAATAACAAAATTATGAATAAATACCAACGTAAAGTATATCAAATGATATTGATAGACGTAGTGAACAACGACTAAAATACTCATAGCATGGTTTACATAATGATTCAAAAATTAAGGAATCGACAGACTGAAGAGAAACACTAGTCTCATGAAATGCAACGATTACAGGTTTGCATAAAGTGGATTTGTAGGGAAGCCTCAACATTCTGTGGAATTAATGAAGCACTTAAAATACATCATAGCATTGCAAGCTTTTCTTGCGTTCTGGATCACATGTAGTCAAGGTGTACTACCCCCATAGTTGCAGCCTGAATTTGATACTGCGGACTGATGATACTGAATGTGATTGTACCTCGGCTGGGTTTGGTTTGGTGGATTGGTTAAATTAGAGTGGATTGATGATTTTTGTTTGTAATACCCCACGTGATAGTTGTTTTGGTCTTGTGTGTGAGTTTCTGTGTGTGCTTCATTAATTCCTATGTTATTTGATTGTGTGGAAAATATAATATGCCAGTAATTATGTTTAAATAATAAATTTAAATCATAAGTGATTTGTAAAGTTATTTAAAATATGATTAGAAATTAAAGCAATAATCAATTAAATTAAATAAATTAGTTTTATTAAATAATAAGTAAAGAGTTAAACTATTTGTTTTGTAAAAGTATTCTTTAAGGAAATTCGATAATAATTAATAATTTATTAGATAATCAATATAATAAGGAATTTGAATGGTTAAGGAGATAGGAAGCTGAAATGTTTTGGAAGTCGAAGAGAATTGTAGAATATGAAAGATAAATAATAGCTATATTTAGCATTTGGAGGGGGTTCGTTGGAGAGAAAGGGGGGTAACTAACCAAGAAAGAAAAGAAGAAGGAAGAACGAAGGAGGAGGACACTCTGCTTGAGGAGCATTCTCGCCTCATTTGAACCCGTAAGCATTACTTTTATTTCGTAATAATAGCTTGTCTCACGCTCAAGAATCTAGTAGCTATAAACCCTCAATAATTTTGTTATGATTTCCTTTGCTCTTTATTTTGTAAAAAGTCTGAATAAGCAACTGTAGAGAGATTGGTTGGGTTTGTCTCCTTTAAAGCAAAATATGCTTGATAGGGTATCGTTTCATTCTGCCAGTAAACTTTGCTGGTTGGTATGATCATTGTGGGCTAACAGTTCCTAGACATTGTTTCTTCTGCATACGTTTAATATCCTAGCTTTTCTTAGGAAAGATTTGTAATTGTAGTTATAATCTTCTGCACATCATCAAAATTGTGTCTCATTGATTTGTCAATAATGATTTTTCTATAAAATCTAATTTATGCATATCTTATGTGGCGGCACTCTATCAGCAGATTCGCATGTCCTGCCATGTCTTTACATTTCAAATGCTTGTCTCCCTGCGCACTCAATGACCAATTATAATTTTATTGTGTTTGCTTGTACTTCGATGGATGCCCCTCCTTCATCTCTGGTTATCTTCTTCTGTCAATCTATTGCGGTTGCAGCCATTGAAAATATGTTAAATAATGCAATTAGATGGCGACATTTCCATATTCCAATGTTCACTTTCTAATATACTAGGCAACCTATCACAGTTCCAGCATTTAAAGTTGAGGCGTGGTACAGAATTAAATAGCCTCGCTGAAACCATTGGCATACCACCGCAGCTGCAATGTTTAGACTTGCAAAGGTGCAGTAAATTAAATAGTCTCTCTGGGTTCATTGTTCAACCTGTCATAGCGACTCTCTTGAGCATGGTAGGTGTATAGATTTAAATAAACTACTCTGATTTTTTTATTTCTCAAAATCCCAAATGTTAGCCATAAGACTGAGGGAAAATGGTTCCTCACGTTTTTTGCAACCGTAACCATCTCAATCTTGGAGGAAGCTTGGCTCGTGTGTCTTCTCTGATGCCGTCAATAAGCAGATTGTTCAAGTGAGGAAATTGAGGACCAATGAGCAGATTATTTAATTTTCTTGGTCTGCGCAATGTTTCAAGCCTTTGCCAATTACCTCCGTTCAGTCGAAGCTGAGTGAAATTGATGTTATGGAATATAGTGTTTAGATGAGCTCCTTCTCATAGTCTGGTAATCTAAATTTTTATAATCTCCCTGATATCTTTGGCAACCCGTTACAGCTGCAACGTCTAATATTCACTTTCTAATATACTTGGCAGTCTGTCACTGTTACCGCATTTAGAATTGAGACATTGTACAGATTTATATAGCCTTCCTGAAACCTTGCCTTCTTCATAGTTGCAAATTTTAGAGTTGCTTGGGTGTAGAAATTAAATAATCTCTCTGATTTTATTGTGAACCTGTCTCAGCTTTTGTTCAAATTAGTGGATCTAATTTAGAAGAATTTTTCATTAAGTAATTTAGAATTACTCTCTCTTGATAAACTGCGGACTCTTCCATAGTTGCTGCATTAACATATATTTTTTTAGAATATTGCGTGCATAATACTCCCTTATAATGGACTGATAGAATTAAGGGAATTATGATTCAATTTAGGAGTTTTGAATTAAATGATTGCGAATTCAAGTAGGTGTTATATATATAGATATGAATGCTTGTTTCTTAAATTATGAGAAATGTTTAGGGTGGGCTAGTATTTAATTAAGAATGTAGATAATGGATTTTAAAATTTGTAGGAATAAAAGAAAATTGATTTTAGTTTATATGTAGTCAAAGAAGAATTTATTTAATAAATAGCATAGATTGTTGAATTCCTTATAATTCTAAATGTTGAGTATCACATTTGTATTAAACTCATAAATAATACAATTGTATATCTTTTACCATGGTTAAGTATTGTAGTAAACTCTGTTGATCTAATTATGATAGTCAATGAACACAAATTGTTCCTTGAAGTGAGTCTTCATTCTTATTTATTCTTTTGGATTGATTGTTAGTAGATGCTGTTGATCTTTAAGTTGTATTGCTTTTGTATTGATATAATGCTTGTATTTAAGTCATTTTCTATGAAGAAGAATTAGTTAATAAATGGGACTAAGTTATAATAAAAAGATAACTATATTTATTTATTAGGTTTACTCATCTATAATTCATTAATAAAAGGCCTTGATCTTATTAAATAAATGTAAGAATGGGGCTAAGACTAGATAATGGGGAACTAAGCCAATTATGTTCTATTAAGGGATGATTATATTTTATGGGTGTTAATTGTATTTTGCTTCTTCTTTTAACCGTCTAACCTTGACAACTTATGTGTATTGCTACTAAGGCGAGTTGACAAAAGGCATGAAGGTACGTACTTTTTGTACATTCATTTAGACGAATCTAAGTATGTTTATTTGTTAAAATGATAGAGGAATGTATTTCTTTATTATTTCTTATATGTTTTATTTTTCACGTTTTAACCTTTATAGTAAAATCTCGCCATATTTTAATATCTTGTAGACTCTTTATGTAGTTGGTTACTTAGGATAAATATTGCTACAATTACTTGTGAATTATAGTGCAAAGGAATAAATTAGGTTTATTAGGTTGTTAAGTTGAGAGTATAATGTGATGCGTTAATGAGTAAGTTAGTAAAGTGATTAGAGAGAGAGTTTTCTCATGTTAATTTTTGGATAATCTAGATTAGTTTATTCTTAATTTGGTTAGTTTCAAGGGGAATAGTTAAATTAGAAATAATGAAAAGTAGAGTTTGTATGTTATGGATGCCTTGTTCTTTTAAGTATAATTAGATGATCTTTTAAATGTTGATCTCTCTTGTACTCCTTTAATTGTTGATGGTAAGTCTTTTATAGGGATAGTTAGATAGAACATCGGAGTTGGATTGATTTCTTTATTTGAGAGGAATAATTTTTGTATTAGGTTTGTGCCTTTGGTTGATTGTTCTTTTGTATTAGTTATTGATTAGGTTTGAGTTGAATTGTATGATTGTTGAGTATAGTATGGTTGGGTAATCTAGGAGGAGAAATAGAGGTCTCCCTTGGATACCGGTCGAAAGTGTATTAAATTTATTTGTGATGATTTTGTGGGATGTTTCAACTCGCAACCTTATGTCTATTGACTCGTCCCTTGGGGTCTTGTTATTGTTGTCAGTCCTTTGAATGGGAAATCTTCCAGAGGCAAGGGTGTACTTGTTCTTATTGTTTCTTTATTGATCTATTTTACCGAGATTTTGATCTTAATGGCTGATTTTAATGGTTCCTCATTATTTTTCCTTTCGTTGAGGAGTTTTTCTAGTGTTAAGTCTCTTGTTGGAACTATATTGTTTTTCCTTACTCTCGCTTGTGGAGAGTCATTAATTGAACTTCCAAGTGGCAAGTGTATTGGTTTCTTTATTTTGAAAGGGTTGTACGAGGATTGTTGAGACTCTGATGTTGTACTTATTAGTGAGATGGGTAATGCCTCGCACGCTTTTATGTTGTAATTCTTTGTTCAAGTTATGATGGTACAACCCTTGTTTGTTCTTGGTTTCTTGGTTTTTATGTTGTTGGGTCTCTAGGGAGAGTGGTTCCTCGTGGGGGCCGGCGCCCCGCTTAAGGGGAAGAGCACAGGATAACCCACGAGTGAGTTGGTAATCAAGTGAAAACCTAATAATTAACTTAGGAGGGTTGGGTAGTAATATCATTACAAGATTAATAAAATGGATGCCTCATCTTCATTAGTGCTTCCGCAGACTAATGGAAGGCTGAGAAGGCCGTGGTTGGCAAGGTCGTGACCTCGTCCCCACGAGAGGTCTACGGCTCCGCATGAATCACCCTATGGACCGACGCCTCCAATTGGGAGGAAGAGCATAGGACAGCCATAGATGGGACCGGCGCCTCCAGTTGGGAGGAAGAGCACATGACAGCCCATGTAGGACTATGCGATGACACTCTCCCCTAGTTGCCCATGTGTTTTACTTTATTGTGTTCCTCTGGAAGTAGGTTGTGGGAGTTGGTTTAGATTGTTGATTTATGGATTTATATTGATTTAAATTGTTATTGTTTTAATACATCTTGATGTGCTTGGTGGTCTTTTATGATCTCATTGATAGTTGACTTATGACCTTGTACTCTTTTGGTATTGTGTTATGATGTTATTGTATTGTTTAATTGCAATTTGGAATTGTATTATGTTTATTAATTCAGTTGTTTTGGAAGTGTTTTATGATCATCGTTTGGTTACTTGTTTATTGGTCATTGCTTTGATTTATGTGATGAGATTTATGACTTTAAGTTATATTGTTGACTCTTGGGTGTTGTTGATTATGTCATAGTAATCCTTGAGTTTTATGATACTTTTGTATGGCTTTGAGTCTTGTGGTTCCCTTTTTGGATGTTCTGGGTTGAGGTCTCTTTCTTGTTAGCTCCTAGCACGAGGGGTGGGTCTTCGGACTCACATGGTCGGGTGGAACGTGCTAAGCACCCCATTGGGTCCCCAGTCGAGGATCGAGAGGTGCGGATTGGTGCGGTTGCAGCGACTCCAGAGTTGTAGCCAGTTATGATTCTTTGTATTCATCGGTTTATTTGTATCATGTTATCTTATGTATGGTTTCCATTTATGGTTGGAAACACTTTTGTATCATTGTACTTCTTGAATATTGAATTGTAATGTAACATTAAACCTTATGTGGCTATTTGCAGTTGATATTCAATGTGTTAAGTTAATCATGTATATGTTGTATTTACTCAGATGGTTTCTTATCAATGCTTTATCATGTATGTGTTAGTGAATCTGCTTAAATGGAATTCATGTCATGACTTAATGTGTAATACATGTATGTTATGTTTACCTTAAAAAATAAAAATAAAAATTATTGTGCTGTAATTATTATGTATGTGTCCTAGTTCGTAGACGACAAAGCATAACATGGTATCAGAGCATAGGTTCATACATTGGGCACTATGTGCACTTACTATGTAACCTTGCGCTTAGACCCGCGAGTCTTGAGTTTCACTTTTCTTTTGTTATTGTTGTGAATTTGAGTTCCTTCTGTTAACCGGTGTCGGGTCAATGGTGCAGGAAACTGATGGGAAAGGATAGGACCCTCGGTGTAGTGCACAATGCACTGATATCCTTCCTGTCGGGGATGCTCTATGGACCCTTTAGTTTTAGTGTGATGTGTTTCTTGGGGGATGTGTTTTATGTGTGTGAATATGTCAAGTGTGTGTGGAATTTACGATTTTGTTGTCCTTGGAGCATGAAATTATGTTTTCTTTGAATCAGGAAGGTAAAAATTTCCACCTTTTATTGAAATTGATGTGAATTCTGGTGTTGAATAATGGTTAAAATGGAGTTCTTGTGTGAAAGGAATTATGAGTTTTGAACGAAATTGTAATATTTTGTGATAATTATTCCATGATTTTAAAGATAATATAGTATCCGGAGGTTAAAATGCAACTTGAATTATTGGTACTAATGTGCAATGCTCTATGGTAGCTTCTAATTTACAGGAAATGGGCTTCAGAAAGCATAGTGATGAAGGTAATGTAATTGTAAAATGCAGGTATAGACACTTATAATGTCAAGTAGTAATTAATTTTGATACAGTATAGGAATTAGATTTATGGTTAGCATTCTTATGCGAATATTGCCTAACTAATAAGAAGCAAACTGTTTATGAGTTACTAGAATTGTTTTGATTATTATGTGCAGTTTGGTGGGAGGGACAGTGTGGTATCACTCGCTCGCGAGTGCCCTACTATGCTGGCAATTCCTCTCATGATGTATTTATGATATATATGTATTGTGCACAATGTTTGTTTGCATGCAAGCTTGCAGGGATTAAGTCTCGATTCCACCTGCATTGTCAGGATAGGGCGAGCATTATATACACCCAATGGGCTTGACGTTGAACATAGGGGCTGACAAGAAAGTTTTCCCAACCTAGTTCGTCATCTGTTTTAGTGTTTGACAAATTGGTCGGGTTGCAACCCCATCACCACTATCATTTTGGTATCATTTCCTTATTTTTGGGTTGTTTAATTTTCATTGCTTACTTGATGACATTTAATTGATGTTTTAATTTATGGTGTTGATGTGCTTATGATCATTGATAATGTTGTGTTATCGTGTTTGTGCTTGGGCTCGACTTCCAGGAGTAAGTCAATGTCTAAGGGGGAGAGGATGTAATGCCCCCCCACGTGACAGTTGTTTTGGTCTTGTGTGTAAGTTTCTATGTGTGCTTCATTAATTCCTATGTTATTTGATTGTGTGGAAAATATAATATGCCAGTAATTATGTTTAAATAATAAATTTAAATCATAAGTGATTTGCAAAGTTATTTAAAATATGATTAGAAATTAAAGTAATAATCAATTAAATTAAATAAATTAGTTTTATTAAATAATAAGTAAAGAGTTATTAATAAATAAATAAACTATTTGTTTTGTAAAAGTATTCTTTAAGGAAATTCGATAATAATTAATAATTTATTAGATAATCATTATAATAAGGAATTTGAATGGTTAAGGAGATAGGAAGCTAAAATGTTTTGGAAGTCGAAGAGAATTGTAGAATATGAAAGATAAATAATAGCTATATTTAGCATATGGAGGGGGTTCGTTCGAAAAAAGGGGGGGTAACTAACCAAGAAAGAAAAGAAGAAGGAAGAACGAAGGAGGAGGACACTCTGCTTGAGGAGCATTCTCGCCTCATTTGAACCCGTAAGCATTACTTTTATTTTGTAATAATAGCTTGTCTCACGCTCAAGAATCTAGTAGCTATAAACCCTCAATAATTTTGTTATGATTTCCTTTGCTCTTTATTTTGTAAAAAGTCTGAATAAGCAACTATAGAGAGATTGGTTGGGTTTGTCTCCTTTAAAGCAAAATATGCTTGATAGGGTATCGTTTCATTGTGGGCTAATAGTTCCTAGACATTGTTTCTTCTTTCACGCACGCCACGAATCCCGTGCCTCTTAGGAAATATTTAATGTAAAGCTATAATCTTCTGCACATCGTCAAAATTAAGTCTCATTGATTTGTCAATAATGATTTTTCTATAAAATCTAATTTATGCATATCTTGTGTGGCGGCACTCTGTCAGCAAATTCGCATGTCCTGCCATGTCTTTACATTTCAAATGCTTGTCTCCCTGCGCACTCAATGACCAATTATAATTTATTGTGTTTGCTTGCACTTCGATGGATGCCCCTCCTTCATCTCTGGTTATCTTCTTCTGTCAATCTATTGTGGTTGCAGCCCTTGAAAATATGTTAAATAATGCAATTAGATGGCGACATTTCCATATTCCAATGTTCACTTTCTAATATACTAGGCAAACCCGTCACGCTTCACCGGTTAAGGCATGGTAATAGCACTAAATAGCCCTCGGGCCGAAATATTGGCATACCACCACGCCGTAATAAGCGACTTCTGGTAAAGGTGCAGAAATTAAATAGTTCTCTGGTTATTGTCACAACCTATCATATAAACTCGGCTTCTGAACATGGTAGAAGGATTTAAATAAACTCCTCCCATTCTTTATTATCAAAATCCTAAGCGGCGGGTCCTCAAGACCCAAAAGAAAATGGCTTTCTCACGCTTTTGCAACCGTAGTCCATTCAAACTTGAGGAAGCTTGGTTCGTACTCTGATGCCATCATTGGAGTAGATTGTTCAAGTGAAGAAATGGGGACCAATGAGCGCATTATTTAATTCTCTTTGGTCTCAAGACAATGTTTCAGTTTTTCCTCATTAATTACTGCTCACCGGGTTGACGTTATTGGATGCGCTATTTAGATGAGTCTCCTTCAGTCCTGCACTCCAAATTTTATAATTTCCCTGCTATCTCTTTGAAAATCCTAGCTATGGGTATCGTTCAATATTCACTTTCTAATATACTTGGCAGTCTGTCACTGTTACAGCATTTAGAATTGAGACATTGTACAGATTTATATAGCCTTCCTGAGACCTTGCCTTCTTCATAGTTGCTTGGGTGTAGAAATTAAATAATCTCTCTGACTTTATTGTCAACCTGTCTCAGCTTTTGTTCAAATTAGTGGATCTAATTTAGAAGAATTTTTCATTAAGTAATTTAGAATTACTCTCTCTTGATAAACTGCGGACTCTTCCATAGTTGCTGCATTAACATATATTTTTTAGAATATTGAGTGCATAATACTCCCTTATAATGGACTGATAGAATTAAGGGAATTATGATTCAATTTAGGAGTTTTGAATTAAATGATTGTGAATTCAAGTAGGTGTTATATATATAGATATGAATGCTTGTTTCTTAAATTATGAGAAATGTTTAGGGTGGGCTAGTATTTAATTAAGAATGTAGATAATGGATTTTAAAATTTGTAGGAATAAAAGAAAATTGATTTTAGTTTATATGTAGTCAAAGAAGAATTTATTTAATAAATAGCATAGATTGTTGAATTCCTTATAATTCTAAATGTTGAGTATCGCATTTGTATTAAACTCATAAATAATACAATTGTATATCTTTTACCATGGTTAAGTATTGTAGTAAACTCTGTTGATCTAATTATGGTAGTCAATGAACACAAATTGTTCCTTGAATTGAGTCTTCATTCTTATTTATTCTTTTGGATTGATTGTTAGTAGATGCTGTTGATCTTTAAGTTGTATTGCTTTTGTATTGATATAATGCTTGTATTTAAGTCATTTTCTATGAAGAAGAATTAGTTAATAAATGGGACTAAGTTATAATAAAAGATAACTATATTTATTTATTAGGTTTACTTATCTATAATTCATTAATAAAAGGCCTTGATCTTATTAAATAAATGTAAGAATGGGGCTAAGACTAGATAATGGGGAACTAAGCCAATTATGTTATATTAAGGGATGATTAGATTTTATGGGTGTTAATTGTATTTTGCTTCTTCTTTTAACCATCTAACCTTGACATCTTATGTGTATCGCTACTAAGGCGAGTTGACAAAAGGCATGAAGGTACGTACTTTTTGTACATTCATTTAGACGAATCTAAGTATGTTTATTTGTTAAAATGATAGAGGAATGTATTTCTTTATTATTTCTTATATGTTTTATTTTTCACGTTTTAACCTTTATAGTAAAATCTCGCCATATTTTAATATCTTGTACTCTTTATGTAGTTGGTTACTTAGGATAAATATTGCTACAATTACTTGTGAATTATAGTGCAAAGGAATAAATTAGGTTTATTAGGTTGTTAAGTTGAGAGTATAATGTGATGCGTTAATGAGTAAGTTAGTAAAGTGATTAGAGAGAGAGTTTTCTCATGTTAATTTTTGGATAATCTAGATTAGTTTATTCTTAATTTGGTTAGTTTCAAGGGGAATAGTTAAATTAGAAATAATGAAAAGTACAGTTTGTATGTTATGGATGCCTTGTTCTTTTAAGTAAAATTAGATGATCTTTTAAATGTTGATCTCTCTTGTACTCCTTTAATTGTTGATGGTAAGTCTTTTATAGGGATAGTTAGATAGAACATCGGAGTTGGATTGATTTCTTTATTTGAGAGGAATAATTTTCGTATTAGGTTTGTGCTTTTGGTTAATTGTTATTTTGTATTAGTTATTGATTAGGTTTGAGTTGAATTGTATGATTGTTGAGGAAAGGTATGTGTCATGCCATAAAATTGCATGAAGAGCAAAACACAACTAATATTTTTTTTTTGAACAAAGGTATATAAAATTAACAATTATCAACCATGCACGTGCATGGTGACATAGTATACGAACTTCAGGTGAAGTTACTTGTGCATTTCCCCCTTCGACGCACCACTTGATAACCCTACAACCACTTGACATTTGCAAGTGCTACCCATGTTTGTTGCTATTGAGTCTATGCCTATACTCTTATTATTTAAGGAATTATTTAGCCCTTTCATGACTATATAAAAACATTTACACTTTATGGAATAATTTAAATTATACATATAGATACATACAATCTAAAATTGTAATAACTATGATTATGCATTTCAAATAAATACATCATCCCCTATGACTATCCTTTAGTAGTATATCTCCCTCCTTTTTATTATTATTAATATTGGGATATATATAAGTGAGCCTAACAAACCATAGAACATTCTTTCTTTTTTTGTTATTTCTTCTTATTTTAAAAAGAATAGGAATATTCGATTAAATAACTACTCTTTCCCTTTATATCTATTTGTAATAAAAAATAAAATAATAAGACGTTATGTAAGTGAGTGGGGAATATCTTCTTTTGAAAAAGAAAGGCTAAAGTTTTGTTTTATTTTTACTTTCTTTTGTTTCCTTTTTTTTTTCACCCCTACTCTTAATACGTGAAACTTACAAAGGACATTACCTTCGCGATTTATTTGCCTATTTTCTTGGGTGTGACTTTCGTTTCACTTAGCCTTAATTTGCATAATTACGGTGGCCAATTTATTTGCCTATTATTTTTGGATTGTATTTATTTTATTTCAAATTTTCCCTAAGTCACTATGCTAATGTGACTCTCAGATGAAAGAAACAAGATTAAAAATAAAACTAGATTTATTTATTTATTTATTTATTTTTATATATATGATGTTGTTGAAAGATTTAATGTAAGTCTCACTGCCAGTGAATTGATTTTTTTATTTTTTTTCAACGTAGTTAATAATTTTAATACTACAATTTTTTTTTTGTTATGAATAAAATATTATCCTAATTACTATTTACTTTGTTTCCATTTTTCTTATTTACCTTAGTAAAACAATGTCAATATTTCACAAAGAAGATATTGATGCAATGGAAAATGTTGATGTTATTATGCTAGACATTAATAACGTAGCTACTCATAACAGTCATACTCGATACATTCAATGTCTTCCAATATTACCAAGAATGACGTGAGCCAGAAACGAGTTGTGTTATGAATTCCAATTATTGTATTCAAGTGCTCTTACATTATGTTATTCAGCTTTGCATTAGTATTAGATATGGAACCAATTTTATTTTATTTTTATATCCACCTACGCACTCTATATTATTCCTCCCCATTAAAACTATAAACCAGCTCGGGTGAAAGGTGGCACCGGAATCTTAACCCAGGCTGGATATCTATTTAAATAAATCCTTTGAGCGCCAAAATTGTAGCGTTCCTTGCAAGGCATTTCTAAAATTTATTACTGACATGCAAGTGGTTCCATTCGACAACCTAACCATTTTGCCAGCGCATTTAATTGGCCGACGTTTTACTGTTGGTTGCAGGCTTATGAGTAAAAAAAATATATATATATATCTGCTGGTAGATTTAATGATAGGTCATAGCGCCTTAGTGCCATGGAAACAGTCACAATCCTAATTAATCTAGGTTGGTAAATAATAATAATAACATGACATGCTTTTTACCAATTCTTGTAAGATTAATTAAAACTAAATCTTTTACTCTAGATTCTGCGTGCCTCAACTGCACCCTCCAGATTTACGTGGTAAGTAAAAGCAATTATTATTATTTTTATTTCTTACTTGGACGGTAGTGTAGGTCATAGCGAATTAGGTAAATCTTACAGCAAGCATTTTAAAAGTCATTCTAACGCCAACAAAAAAATTAGTATTATGCTTTTTATTTACCGGAGCATTGAATGCCAATACAATTTAGGTCACAAGTCAAGAACACAGCTTTGTTCACTGTTCCTATCAAACGTTGGCTTGCTGCTGAGGCATGACAATGTTGAAGACATAACCTGATGCACTACATGTTGAGTTTGTGGTGTCGATACAAGGATGGCGGCCAGAGGAGGTTGCAAGAATCAACCAGCATTACGAGGATTATGGTGACATATCAGATTCCTTTCTTAAACTGTGGCTCGTAGGTTTATATTCTTAACTGGGTAGGTTATGCAGTTTACCTATTGGTGTAATCCTAATTTAATTGTTTAATATCATTGCAGGCTTCAATGGATTTCTATCGGCACAGCGAAAGCAACCGATTTCATTTGATTTACATCCTCATAGAGGCATTGGCAGGAAAGAGAGAGAGTGATGGTTTCCCTCACCCCAAGAGGGTGTCACGGTCTCTCAGGAGGGGCGGCGCCCCTAACTATCCTTTATTTATTTGTTTATTTATTTATTTTATTTTATTTTCCAGTATAAAACATTTGTGTACCTAAAAAAATGAGGAAAGAGGAAAAAAAGAGAGGACAATAATCCTGCTTAGATCTACATGTTTGTGAACCGAGTAGCATCAAACAGCTTGTTTGTTTTCAACTATTCTATTTGCTTGGCTGCTTAAGCCTCTAATACTATTTGCATCCAATCTTCACATGGTGAGGTGCACGAATTCGAACACCCTGTGATATACTTGGTTATTAACCAGAATATTTCACCATCGCTCACAAGCACCACTGCTTATACTCCTCTTTAAAACTTGCTAAACAAAGGTATGCGATAAAATAAAGTAAAATTAAATATCTGAAATATATTTTACTCTCTATTTATTTTACTTTAGTAATGCTTGATACGAGTCAATAAGATAACAACAATTATTGTGTATTGCAATGGTGTGTCTGCTGTTCCTTAGATAAGCTATTATTCATATGACCAAGAAACAAAAAGCAATGATCTCTTTTCTACCCAGTTACTACACATTTATCTCTAAACTCTAGCTGAAACATATACAATGATGGAAGCCCAACCAGAACACATAAACTCTTTCGATTATTTCCCCTATTTTTTTATAACACTAACATGATAGATATTCTGAAACTTGAAATAAAGCAACTGTGTTTATATCTTTACATATCTTGAAACAAGTATACTCCTCCTCTTTTCTCTTTCAACAGTAAGTAATATTACAGCATTATGCCACGAAGCTACAAAGATTCACTAACACATGGTATGCATATTTTAACCACCTTAACAATCCCTTTTTTTTTTTGAATCAACACAATAGGGAGAATAGAGCTATCACATTTTATCTTCATCTAAACAGTTCATACAAGAAACAGTTTTCTTTCAAATTTTCTTTCTATATTCCTTTACATGCCTTCAAATGCCTATCCACAAAACACAATATAACTGAACATTTGAGACTACATTTTTTTTTTGAAAACTCCTCTACCCAGGCTATAGAAATGATCTTTAAATCTGCAGGAAAACACATAAGATAATCATCTTTCCATGGCCAATAGGGAGTGCTCACCTCCCAACCTTGGGTTGGAAAACCAACCACCCCCCAAGCTAGGAGGTAACCAAGCTACCGGGTACACACAACAATAAAACAAAAAAGCCATTTCTAACCACAATGCTCAAAAACAAAATACTCCCAGCCAAGATTCACACATTTACTTAGGGATTCTTTATGGATCCCAAGATGGGGATAGAGGTGGACATCACTTCTATATGGGGAGACCTATTAGCAAGAAGAAATAACCAACAACACAATCCCTTCTTTTTCTCCAATCCACCCATTCAATAAAGCTCTTCATATCATACATCCTCCATACAACAATCTTCCCAAAACACCATACTATCATGAAACAATTTTGGGTACTCATACCCCCTTTTTTTTTGTTGCCTCTCCTTCTCAAAGGAGGAACAATCTCCCCATAGAGGTTCCTACACATTCCTATCCCCCACAAGGATTCTCTTCCCACATTGGGTGAGTTTATCCTATACAACCCCAACCAACACAAGGAAATGCAAAGACATGCAAATGGACAACAACCCATATAACTCATATTCTCAAACTTGCATACAAAGAGGTAAAAGAAGAGAAAATAAAACATACATAAAGATAGAGTAAGACCTACCTCAAATCCAAGCCAATAATGAGAGAGGGTTGAAGATGAGCTCCAAATCCCTACTCCTTCAAACCAAGCAAAATTTTCCTTCCTCCAAGCAATCCAAACACCAAGCCCCCAAAAGAAGAACCCTTTACTTTCCTTTCCCAAGGATTCAAATAGGAGTCAAGGGTTAGAAACCCTTGGAGGAGAGTGTGACACATGTCAACCTCCTATTCACTCCCATGGACACACCTCCCCACAAGTTCTCACACATGTGTGAGAACTCTTGGGGAAGTGAAGGGCCAAAGAGTGTTTTACACTCAACAAGGTTTTCAAATCTCATAAATGAGATTTTGGAGCCAACACTCCAACCCATCCCCCAAAATCCGTCACCCTTCTTGATGGCTAATTAAGAAGGGTCACAACTTGCAATTTTGACAAGTTATGGGTTTGATTTGACCCCTAACCCATAGGTGACTATCCTAGGGGTTAATTAAGGGCCAATTAACCCAATTTGAGGACTAATTAAACCTTTGAAAAACCTCAAAAGAGAAATTGAAATTTTAACATAATAAAATAATTCCAACATGCCCCAAAACCCTCAACAAAAGTTTGATTGCCTTTAAAAACATAATCTCAAGATTCAACATTAAATCTTTTTAATCACAAATTAAAATACAACACAAGAGGCTATGGTCCATTCTTCATGGACCATAGTGGCTTCACTAGGCTGACACAATTGGGTACCTTTGGTTACCTCCAATCCCATTGGCCATGGGCATGTACCTGCACACTCAACGTCCACATGTCAAAATATCCAATGCATGATAATCAATAATTAAATCATAAATTCATATGCATATATTTAGCACAATCTAACTCTGAATCAATAAATTCCATATATATAATCAGTCTTCCTCTAGCAATAACATATTTTATCAATTCATGTATAGTCATGGCATAATAAAGAAATCACATCATCACTAAATTAAATTTAGCATCCTATCAATTCCATCTCATTTTAAAACAATTGTCCATTTCAATCATGATAACCAAATCATATGAGCACATCAATAAAGGAAGCATAATGTGCATATAATCATCATAGCATCATAAGCATAAAACAAGCATAACATCAAGAGTCTATGATCATCCAAAATAGTCCAAAACACATAGAGTATCAACATGATCGAATCAAAAGATGGCCAAATGGTGTATCAAATGGTAGGCCTCACATCCTCCTCCCCTAAGAATGAACTTCCTCCTGGAAGTCATCAAAGAGGTGAGGATATAGGACTCTCAAACGTGAGGCATCCTCCCAAGTGGCTACTACCTCGTCATACCGATCCCACTGGACCCTAACCTGGTCCAGCTCTCAGCCTCGAAGAGCCAATGTCCGTCGAGCCAAAATGCGGATGGGCTCCAAGGCTAACTGGCCGTCTGACTCCACCTGCAAAGCATCCCAATCCAACACATGAGAAGCATCATGGACATAACGTCATAAAACTGATACATGAAACACATCGTGGATGCGCGACAGGCTAGGTGGCAAGGCTAGACGATAAGCTACGGGACCTATCCGCTCCAATATCTCAAAAGGACCTACAAACCGCGGTGCAAGCTTAGAGCCCTTTCCATAACGGATTGGACTCTTATGTGGTCGCACTCTCAAAAATACACGGTCCCCAACTGAAAAGCTCCGATCAACCCTCTTTGCATCGGCATACTTCTTCTGACGATCTTGTGCCTCTTGTAGACGCTGCCTAATCAAGACCACCTGCTGCTCCATATCCTGTACCATCTCTGGCCCAATAGCTACTCTATCCTCAATCCTATCCCAACTCAAAGGAGTCCTGCATGGTCTACCATACAATGCCTGAAATGGTGGCATGCCTAAGGAACTGTGATACCCATTATTGTAGGCAAATTCGACCAAATATAGATAATCCTCCCAACGAGACTGGTGATCCATCACATACATGCGTAGCATATCCTCTAACACCTGATTCACCCTCTCTGTCTGCCCATCTGTCTCAGGGTGGTAAGCTGAGCTCAAGTTGAGTCGAGTGCCCAATGCCTGCTGCAATGATGTCCAAAATGTAGATGTGAAGAGTGAATCCCTATCTGATATAATCCTATGAGGGACTCCATGTAATCTAACAATGTCATCAAGGAAGACTCTCGCTACTGCTGGAGCTGTGTAAGTCGTACGCACGGGTGAAAAATGGGCTACTTTGGTCAACTTGTCAACAGTCACCATGATGGCATCATGACGACGTGAGGACAAAGGTAGACCAACAATAAAATCCATTGAAATGGTGTCCCATTTCCACTCAGGAATATCATGCGGGTAAAGGAGTCCTGCTGGATGTTGATGCTCTGCTTTGACTCTTTGACACTCAAGGCATCGAGTCACAAAATCTGTAATGTCTCGTCGCATCCCTGCCCAATGATACAATTGTCTCAAATCGGCATGCATCTTCTTCACCCCTGGATGTGCTGCATAAGGTGCTCTGTGTGCCTCTGATAATATAACTGTGCGAAGGTCACCCACACTAGGTACATAGATACGCCCTCTGTGTCGTAGTAAACCATCAGACTCTAAAGTATATCCTGAAAACTTGCCCTTAAGGGCCCTCTGTGATTGGATCTCCTGTTGAACCAACATATACCACTCATCCTCTGGAAGGTTTTGTAGAATCTGACTCCTCAGATCAATGCTCAATGTCATGGATGATAGCTCATGTCGCCTCCTACTCAATGCATCTGCAACCATGTTCTCCTTCCCTTTGATGTAATGCACCTCAAAGTCGTACTCGCATAGAAACTCCATCCAACGCCTTTGGCGAGCATTTAGATTCGGCTGTGTGAATATGTACTGAAGGCTCTGGTGATCTGAATGTAGCTCGAAGTGATGACCCAAAAGGAAGTGCCTCCAATGAACTAGAGCATGAACTACAACTGCTAACTCTAAGTCATGTGTAGGGTAGTTCAACTCATGGGTCTTGAGTTTTCGTGATTCATATGCGATCACTCTACCCTCCTGCATAAGTACGGCACCTAAGCCATCAATAGATGCATCTGTGCAAACCATGAAATCAGCTGAAGGATCTGGAACTGCTAAAATAGGGGTGCTAGTGAGACGCTCCTTGAGGGTCTAAAAAGCCCTCTCACACTGATCTGTCCACTCAAACTTCTTCCCTTTTCGCTGAAGGGAAGTGATAGGATGTGCAATCCTAGAGAAACCCTCTACAAAGCGACGATAATAACCTGCCAAACCCATGAAACTCCTGACCTCTGTCACTGTAGTAGGCGCTGGCCAATCCATTATAGCTCTAATCTTC